>CM070782.1:49787083-50004583 GCA_036346955.1 Dipus sagitta
ACAAAGTATGCCAGACCCAAGCAAAATGTACATTTTAGTAGTAAAGAGAACAAAATATGAATCTGGGAATAAGGCCACCAACTTCACACAAGAGCAATAAAGTAACTTAAGCAATAAAGTAACAATAAAGCAGCATGGTCAGTGGGGACACACTTGCTAAAGACCAATATAGGTGCTTGCCTGCAAAGCCTAAGGACCCAGGTTCAATTCCCCAGTACCCACATAAGCCAGATGCACAAGGTGGTGCATGTGTCTGGGTTTGTTTGCAGTGGCTAGAGGCCCTAGAATGCCCATTCTCACTCTCTCAAATAAATAAATGAAAACTTTAAAAAAAGTGGATTACACTCTTTCAGCAGAATGATAAATACAATCACTTTACAAAAATCACTGGAGGGCTGGAGAGATGGCTTAGCAGTTAAGCACTTGCCTGTGAAGCCTAAGGACCCCAGTTCGAGGCTCAACTCCCCAGGACCCACATTAGCCAGATGCACAAGGGGGCGCTCGCGTCTGGAGTTCATTTGCAGTGGCTGCAGGCCCTGGCGTGCCCATTCTCTATCTATCTCTATCTGCCTCTTTCTCTGTCTGTCACTCTCAAATAAATAAATAAAAATTTTAAAACATCACTGGAAATCTAAGCTTAAAAAGAGGACTTGATGTTTGACTCATTCAATTAAAAAGTTCATGATAAATTATAGTAACGATGCTAGCAGTACTGTAAGAGGGGTGGCTGTGTCCCACATAATGCTGTTGTGTAGCCTCACAACATACTACATATGAGCACTGTTGTATCCCCAACTCCCAGCTGAAGCAGTTTATGTCACTTTTTATGCTCTCAATACAGCTGACAAAGTATAACAGCAAAGTCTTTCCACTGAAAATCCTTTAATTAACAATATTTCTCCAAAAGACAACATATATGCATTAGTAAACATGCATTTCAAGCATTCATGGAGGAAAAGCAAAGCTTCAAAACAGGGAGAATTTATTACCTCCGAAGCAAAACCACTCTCACCAAGGTAAAGAGAATTTTAAAGAAATGTAAAAGCCACCTGATTTAGCTAGAGAAACACAGATAAGCACCCCAGACAACTTCAGAACTAACAAGAAATAAACTAGCCTGTATAATTTTTGCCATTTTCAGGTTTTACCTTCAATTCCTTAGTTCCAAATAAAGAAAACCAACTTCTTTAGCACCTAGGTCCACATAGCAGTGATAGCAGAACTGAGAGCTGCTCAACAGTTTCCACTCTTGTAATTCTCTGAAACTTTACTTGAGGACAAAAATATAGAGTTGCCCTTCCCCAAAATAAGCTTCATACATACTTGGCCACACAGATTTGAGGATGACTGTCTATCAAAACCTCTATCAGGGGGCTGGAGAGATGGCTTAGCGGTTAAGCGCTTGCCTGTGAAACCTAAGGACCCTGGTTCGAGGCTCAATTCCCCAGGACCCACGTAAGCCAGATGCACAAGAGGACGCATGCATGTGAAGTTTGTGTGCAGTGGCTGGAGGCCCTGGTGCGCCCATTCTCTATCTGCCTCTTTCTCTCTCTCTCTGTGTCACTCTCAAACACATAAAAAATAAAAACAAAACCCCTCTATCAAAATCTACTTCCTCCAGTACCTGAAATACCATCAAGCTGATGTTCTTTCCAAGAAAGAAAGAAAAGAAAATTAAAAAAAAAAAAAGGAAAGGAAAGAAAAAGCAAGGCCAGCCAGGCATGGTGGCTCACACATTTAATCCCAGTTTTTAATCCTAGCACTTGGGAGGCAGAGGTAGGAGGACTCCATGAGTTTGAGGCCACCCTGAAGACTACATAATGAATTCCAAATCAGCCAGGGCTAGAGCAAAACCCTACCATGAAAAAACACTAAAAAGGAAGGAGGGAGGGGAGAAGGGAGGGAGGGAATATCCTCAAAGCAACAATAAAGACATTATATTTGACTTTTCAACTGACATTTTGACTAACATTATGGTAGCTTAATATAACCAAGGTACAATGCTACATATGTATAAAAAATAGTATAGGGCTGGAGAGATGGCTTAGCAGTTAAGCGCTTGCCTGTGAAGCCTAAGGACCCTGGTTAGAGGCTCGATTCCCCAGGACCCATGTTAGCCAGATGCACAAGGGGGCGCACATATCTGGAGTTCATTTGCAGTGGCTAGAAGCCCTGGCGTGCCCACTCTCCTCTCTCTCTCTGCCTCTTTCTCTCTCTCTGTCACTCTCAAATAAATTAATAAAATTTTTTTTAAAAAGTAGTATAATAAGGGCTGGAGATATGGCTTAGCAGTTAAGGTGCTTGTATGCAAAGCCAAGGACCCAGGTTCGCAGTACCAAACTTAAGCTAGATGCATAAGATGGCTCATGAGTCTGGAGTTCATTTGCAGTGGCTGGAAGCCCTGGTGCCACCATTCCCTCCCTAGCCTCTCCCTCCCTCAAATAAGTAAATAAATAAGTAAATAAATAAATAAAGCAAGTGAAAGAAATGTGATGGGGCTGGAGAGATGGCTTAGCAGTTAAGGTGCATGCCTGCAAAGTCTAAGGACCCAAGTTCGAGGCTCAATTCCCCAGGACCCATGTTAGCCAGATGCACAAGAGGACGCATGCATGTGAAGTTTGTGTGCAGTGGCTGGAGGCCCTGGTGCGCCCATTCTCTATCTGCCTCTTTCTCTCTCTCTGTCACTCTCAAAATAAATAAATTAATAAAATTTTTTTTAAAAAGTAGTATAATAAGGGCTGGAGATATGGCTTAGCAGTTAAGCGCTTGCCTGTGAAACCTAAGGACCCTGGTTCGAGGCTCAATTCCCCAGGACCCATGTTAGCCAGATGCACAAGAGGACGCATGCATGTGAAGTTTGTGTGCAGTGGCTGGAGGCCCTGGTGCGCCCATTCTCTATCTGCCTCTTTCTCTCTCTCTCTGTGTCACTCTCAAACACATAAAAAATAAAAACAAAACCCCTCTATCAAAATCTACTTCCTCCAGTACCTGAAATACCATCAAGCTGATGTTCTTTCCAAGAAAGAAAGAAAAGAAAATTAAAAAAAAAAAAAAATAAAAAAAGCAGACTAGCTTAGTGTTTGACATTTCCTTTTGGCAGTCATTAGTCCTTAATGTGTCACTGTCTAGAGGATACATAGAATCGTTTTCTTCATCTCTACTTTTATAGCTCATTTTCTTGGGCCTCAGAAAATGTATCAATGTCTAAAACTACCCTAGAAGAATGTTGACAATCTAAGATTTTATAAATTAACAATATAATGATTAAACACCTCTTCCTCTAAAGTCCATTTTTATTAGTGTCTAATCAGACCTGTCTTTTTATGCAAAGTAAAGGTGGGAGGGGGTAAAACCACACAGATTTCCTAAGCTCTGACATTGTTGTTGACCTATGCACTAGCAGGGAAAAAGAGGACTGCTGGCCAGTTTTACTTGTAGCATGGTTCTTCATTATCACTAAGCCAAAAAGTTTTTGCTGTTATCTGCTAAATACTTCCTGATTCTATCTTCTGCTTCTCTCTTTGCCCACTTTCCAATGCCAATGGCTACCACTCATACTTGGTTATAAACTAAAAATCTCTAAATGTATTATTGTCCTTTAAAATAATGCTTAGTAGATACAGTAGATATTCAGTCAAGTATTTTTTTTTTCTTATATCACCAGGATTATAAATTTACCCATTCTTTTCCAGAACACTCTTCATACAGCTGTCTATGAAAAGGGAAAGCAAGGCAATTAAAACTTTTAAGTATGCTTTTCACATATGCAAACACACTGCTTCTTCACATCTATCAACAATTAAACAAAAACACAAAGTCCATATATAGATAATACTGGATAGGAGACATTTTTACCTATGTGACAACAAATAACCACCTTTATTCTGGGGCATATACCTTTCATGGATTTAGCAAAATAAGAACAGGTTCCAAGTCAAAGTGTACTGACCTTAACAGGGCCTTAAATAAAGAATGTTAGACATTCTCTTCCTCTACCCACATTAAGCATACACCCCCCTAAAACTGTTGAGTCACCGATTCTCAGCTGTCCAAAAAAATAAAAAAAGCAGACTAGCTTAGTGTTTGACATTTCCTTTTGGCAGTCATTAGTCCTTAATGTGTCACTGTCTAGAGGATACATAGAATCGTTTTCTTCATCTCTACTTTTATAGCTCATTTTCTTGGGCCTCAGAAAATGTATCAATGTCTAAAACTACCCTAGAAGAATGTTGACAATCTAAGATTTTATAAATTAACAATATAATGATTAAAACACCTCTTCCTCTAAAGTCCCATTTTTATTAGTGTCTAACTCAGACCTGTCTTTTTATGCAAAGTAAAGGTGGGAGGGGGTAAAACCACACAGATTTCCTAAGCTCTGACATTGTTGTTGACCTATGCACTAGCAGGGAAAAAGAGGACTGCTGGCCAGTTTTACTTGTAGCATGGTTCTTCATTATCACTAAGCCAAAAAGTTTTTGCTGTTATCTGCTAAATACTTCCTGATTCTATCTTCTGCTTCTCTCTTTGCCCACTTTCCAATGCCAATGGCTACCACTTTTATTTGTTTATCTTATTTAAAATAGTTCTATATTTGCTTCAGTTTTATAACAACAATGTGCTTTTCATCTCCATTGTACTAGCATTATAATTTCTAACCCGAAAATCTTGCATTCCTATCTTTGTCTCCCAAAATGACCAAAGGGGAAAAATGACATCAAAAGAAGACAAAGTAAACAAAATGCATGTACTCAAACAAGGCCCTAAATATAGGTCATGTGTTTTAATAGCCAATAGCCCCCCCCCCTCCAAAAAAAAACTTGAAAATTATGTGGTTTTTTTGTATGTTAGATTTCAGGGCTCACAATGGAGGACTAAGAGAGAACTTCTTAGATCTAATACTTTATGATAACAGAGATGAGGGAAAAGGGGAAGGGGGGAGAGAGAGAAGAGAAAGGGGGTATATGCACCCAGAGAAAGAAAGAAGGAGGGGAGGAGAAAAAGAGGATGCATGCACCTGTAGCAGAAAAACCAAAGAGTGAGGGTGGGCCAGGGAGTGGATTTTATGGAAATAAACTGCTCTATGACAGAAGGACCTTGGGTATTGTGCAGAGATGGAGGTTCAAGGAAATGACATTCCCTCCTGTTAGTACAGAAGTGTACTCAATTACCATACCATATAGTAGTCCCAAAATCCCAGGGTTAACATGGCCAGGCTGGTAAGAGAGAGTGAGGGGGTGGGTAAAGAGCTCTGACGGTGTGTGCATAGTTATGCCTATGTGGTGTGTGTGCAGGTTCAGTACCTCCTGCACGTGCAGAAAACAGAAGAGAACGTTGGGTATTCCCCTCTATCACTCATCCACAGGTTTCCTTGAGACAAAGTCTCACTGATTCTGGTGCTCAGCATTTTCAAGGAGCTCCAGCAATTCTCTGGTATCTACTTCTCACAGGACCAGGTTAAAGAGGGGTGTGGTCATATCCAACTGTTTACACAGGTTCAAAAAATCAAACTTGGGTAACCTCAAGATGCCCTGAGGCCCTCATGGTTGGAGATACTGTTCACCTACAAAATCCCTTTATCAAGACTTCTGGACCAGGCTCTGCTTTCTGACATTTTCTCTTCCAGTTCCCATTGCTAACTGCATCATTTTCCTATTATTTACCTACACAAATTCCCAAGAGAATCTAATTGTGATATCATAAGCAACAGCCAGCCCAAGAACTAAAGAATAGAAGCTAGGGTGGAGAGATGGCTTAGCAGTTAAGGCACTTGCCTGCAAAGACAAAGAACCCAGGTTCGATTCCCCACTATCCACATAAAGCCAAGATGCACAAGGTACACATGCGTCTCGAGTTTATTTGCAGTGGCTGGAAGCCCTGACACACCTATTCTCTCTTTCAAATAAATAAAAGTAAATAAAATATTTAAAGAATAGGAAGCTGAGTGGGATATAATAAAATCTGCCAGTAGTTCCAAAAAGACAAATGCCTACCGAAAGGTGACAGCACAACAAAGACTGTGCCCATAAATGCCTAATATGGTGACACTCAATTAGCTACAATAAGAGATATCTTTTTCTTAACTTTTTAATTATGGGATTTTCAAAATATATCCAAAAGACCTGAGAATAGTCAGTGAACTCCTTTGTGCTCCCTTGTGTAGCCATCACCAATTGGGGAGGAAAAAAAAAACCTTTAATTTATTTGAGAGAGGGAAAAAGAAAGAGGCAGAGAGAGAGAAAGAGAAAGAGAGAGAGAGAGAGAGAGAGAGAATGGGCATGCCAGGGCCTCTAGCCACTGCAAATGAACTCCAGATACATGTGCCACCTTGTGCATCTGGCTTACGTGGGTCCTGGCAAATCGAACCTGCGTCCTTAGGCTTCACAGCTAAGTGACTTAACTGCTAAGCCATCTCTCCAGCCCAGCCATCATCAATTAAAAAAAAAAAACTTTTTTTTGACTTATTGCAAGCGGGGGGGGGGGGGGCAGAGAATGGGTATGCTAGGGCCTCCAGCCTCTACATATGAACTCCAGGTGTTTGTGCCTCTTTTTGCATCTGGCTTTACGTGGGTACTGGGGAATCCATCTCAGGTTATTAGGCTTTGCAGGCAAGCATCTTATCCGTTGAGCCACTTCCCCAGCCCTATCACCAATTTTTAACCATCAGCTTTTTGCTTTATTATTTCATTAATCACTATTCTCTAGTAGATTTTTCTACAATAATTTAAAAAGAAATTTAATACATAATGTCTCAAAATTACCTTATTTGTACATTCCACCTATACATATGCCCATACCATATCTGGGTATTCAGATATTGCCAAATATTGAAGGCTAAGGAGAATTTTTACTTGGCCAAAACCTTAAATCCAAAATACAAAGTTACCAATGTTTTATTATCCTAACTCCAAATTAATGTAATTCTTGATCCAGAGTGATTTTAGGAAAATGGCTAATCTTACATTGACTAAAAAGATTCACTCCAGGTCCGGAGATATGACTTAGCAGTTAAGGTGCTAGCCTTCAAACCCAAAGGACCCAGGTTCGATTCCACAGGACCCACGTAGCACATGTGTCTGGAATTTGTCTGCAATAGCTGGAGACCCTGGCATGGCCATTCTCTTCCTCTCTCCCTCTCAAATAAGTAAAAATAAATCTACCCCAAAACATTTGCTTTTAGCCACTACAATTTGCAGAAATGAAAGCTGCAGACAGCAAGTCAGAGCTAGTCAATCAAGTGAAAATAAGTATGATTACAATTTTTTTGGTTGTTAGTTTGTGTTTCGAGGTAAGGTCTCACTCTAGTCCGGGCTGACCTGGAGTTCACTATGTCATCTCAGGGTGGCCTCAAACAGTGATCCTCCTACTTCTGCCTCCCAAGTGCTGGGATTAAAGGTGTGCGCCCACCCCGTCCCCCACGCCCCGCTCTGATTACAAATTTTGTTTTAGGTTTTTTTTTTTTTCGTTTTTTGGTTTGTTTGTTTTTTTTTTTTTTTTTTCGTTTTTTTGAGGTAGGGTCTCATTGTAGCTCAGGCTGTCCTGGAATAAACTCTGTAGTCTCAGGGTGGCCTCGAACTCATGGCAATCCTCCTACCTCTGCCTCCTAAATGCTGGGATTAAAGGCATGTGCCACCACGGCCGGCTTGATTACAAATTTTAATATTAGGAATGAGGGGCTGGAGAGATGGCTTAGCGGTTAAGCTCTTGCCTGTGAAGCCTAAGGACCCTGGTTCAAGGCTCAATTCCCCAGGACCCACGTTAGCCAGATGCACAAAGGGGTGTACACGCCTGGAGTTCGTTTGCAGTGGCTTGAAGCCCAGGCGCGCCCATTCTGTCCCTTTCTCTCTATCTGCCTCTTTCTCTCTCTGTGTCACTCTCAAATAAATAAATAAAAATGAACAAAAACTTTAAAAAAATATATTAGGAATGAATATGTAGCTCAGTTCATTCCTCAAACTAGAAGCTTTAATGGTCTAAGATAAACCAACTGAAAAAGAGGTATTTTATTACAACAAAAATCATATATATATATAAATGGATTACTTTTAAAACCAAACTAATGTTCCCATGTTATCTACTTTTCACTAACAACATAGAATCTTGAAAGTAACATAAACAAGCTGGTCGTGGTGGTGCACATCTTTAATCCCAGCACTAGGGAGGCAGAGATAGGAGGATTGCTGTGAGTTCGAGGCCACCCTGAGACTACAGAGTGATTTCCAGGTCAGCCTGAGCTAGAGTGAGACCCTACCTCAAAAAAGCAAAAAAAAAAAAAAAAAAAAAAAAACAAACCTAACAAACAAGTATGTCGTGCTTCCCAGGAAAAGTTTATTTATTAGTATGAGTTCTAACAAATACAGGTATCAAGCATCAAATATTTCTAATTTTTCTCTTAAAATACTTCACATCATTTATACAGGAAATATTAATAAGAAATATTTATTTATTTATTTATTTTGGTTTTTTGAGGTAGGGTCTCACTCTAGCCTAGGCTGACCTGGAATTCACTATGTTGTCTCAGGGTGGCCTCGAACTCAAGGCGATCCTCCTACCTCTGCCTCCCGAGTGCTGGGATTAAAGGCGTGTGCCACCACGCCCGGCTAGAAATATTTATATAAACAAAAGAATAACCCAAAACAGGACTGTAGATGTAGCTCAGTGGTATACCTAACAAGTACAAGGCCCAGGATTGAATCCCCAGTGCTGGGTCCCCCCCCCCCACACACACACACAAAGAAGGAAGAAAGAAATAAAAGGGAGGAGAGAAAGAGGAAGAACTGGAACAAACCCTTTCATGCCCATGGGATGGTCATATTTGAGTCTATAAAATCAACAATTTGGCGCTAGGGAGATGGCTTAGCAATTAAAGGTACTTGCTTGCAAAGCCTGCTAGCCCAGCATTCAAATCCCCAATACCCACTTAAAGCCAGATGCACAGCCCACATGCTTCTGGAGTTTGTTTGCAGTGACAAGAGATTCTGGTATACCCATACTCTCCCTTCCTTCACCCTTCTCTCTATCTCAACCAGCAATTCGTACTTAAAGCAGGGAAAATTCAAATCGTGTGTGCTCAGAGTTTAATTAAAAGGAAGCCATGATATAAAATGTACACTGTATTCTACTTCACAGGCTAATATAGACTAAAAAAAAAATCACACAAAGAAACAAAAATTAGAATATATGCAACTGTAAACCAGAGCATGAGGGCAATCATTTCAACACATCTGAAAATAACATTTGTAAGACAACTTACTGACCAGATGTTATTTAAAGCAACTCGAAGGAAGTATCTTCCTTGTAAGCTTCTAAATCATCCCATTATGAAAAGGCCCCAATGCCATTTTTAGAGAATGACCAAACAGAAATGGTTCTTCATCTTTGGTTCCATATAGCCAATATTCCAGTTTAAAACAAATGAGCTATTCAGTGGTTGGCAAGTAGTACTTAATTAGCAGCCACCAGATGTGAGCACAGACAAGCCAAAATCAACAAAGAGTAAGGACATACACGCAGAAGAAAAACATTATATTTGACAGACTTCTGCACTTCTAATTTTGTATTATGACTAAGAAATCTGTCAACCAAAGAGCCAATTTCCAACAAAAAAGCCTTACATCAGAGACGTAAAACTTTCTGGGAGACAAGGCTCTATACCTGTCCAAGGCAAGGACAATTTGGAAACAATGCTTGAACCTCCTGTAATGAAAAGCATCTGGAAAGGCAACTCTAAACGACTATCTTGTAGGAGAGGGTAGCACAACCCTAAAGCAAAAAGAACAAGCAACACTATGGCTGATATGAGGATAGGAAAAACATATGTCACCCTGTAATCCCAGCACTTGGGAAGGCAGGAGGATCAGGAGTTCAAGGTCATGAATATTCAGCTACGCAGTCAGTTCCAGGCCAGCCTGAGCTACTTGAGAACATGTCTTTCCTTCTTTTTTTTTTTTTTTTCTTCTTTTTGGTGTGTAAAAATAAAAAATAAAAAACAGCTTTAGTCATTATAAATATTTACTACTTGTGATTCTCCTGCCCTGCCTCCTGAGTGCTGGGATACCAGATATGAATCACCACAACAAGCAAGCTTTTAGTTTCAGATGTTTGTCATATACGGGGCATTATGGATAAAATATATAAGTAGCTTCACCAAACCATAACTTTGTTGTATTTAAACAATCACATTATTTGAAATGACTTATTAGCAACATGTGACAGCTTTGCCAAAAACCCACCTTGGACCAAAAGGAAATGAGGGCTGGTAAGATGGCTAAGTGGAAGCCAGGTATGGTGGTGCACGCCTTTAATCCCAGCACTCAGGAGGCAGAGGTAGAAGGATCACTATGAGTTCAAGGACAGCCTGAGACTACATAGTGAATTCCAGGTCAACCTGGGCGAGAGTCAAACCTTACCTCAAAAAACCAAAAAGATAGCTAAGTGGGTAAAGTGTGTGCCTTGAAGACTGAGGACCTGAGTTCAATCCTCTAAACCCACAAAAGCTGGGTGTAGTGGTATGCACTTATAATCCCAGGGCTGGGAGACTGAGAGTTGGCTCAATGGGGTTCCCTGACCAGCTAGTCTAGCCCACTTGGCAAAGTCCAGGTCAGTGACAGACCCTATCTCAAGAAAGGTATACTGTGCCTGGGGAATGACACCAGAGGTTCTCCTTCCTTTGGCCTATCTGCAGATATGTCACACACAAAAAGTATGAGGAAGGGAGACCGGTCTCTATCTTGAAAAACCAAAAAAAAAAAAAAAAAAAAGAACGAGAAAGAACAAATTGTGGTATATTTTCCTATAATAATATGAATTTGCACACATATCACCATTTCAGTTTTTTGTTGTTGCTGTTGTGTCAGGGTCTCATGCATCTCAGTCTTGCCTTGAACTTGCTATGCAGCCAAGGATGACCATGAACTACTTCCACTTTCCAAGAGATGGGATCACAGGTGTGTGTCATCACTCTTAGTTTTTCTACAGTTTTGTATCTTGAGGGTCACATCCCACATGACCTTTAATACAAGTGCATGCATTCAAGCAGGGAGGAGGTAGGGATGTAGAGCCCTGTTGTTGGCTACTGTATGGGATTCAACTTGACATGACTGAGGCCATAATGAGTCAACACCATCATCACTGCCAGAATGACTCTAGTCAGTTTTCCTATAGTGTCCCAACAAACTGTAATAGAGCAAACTATTAAAATAGTATATGATATTTACAACCACATACCAAGGATGTGCCTGATTCTGATGCTAGCTTAAGAAAAACCAAGTTAGTATATTCAGTTAGCAAAATAGTCAGCTTTATAAATCCACAAATATGTCTATGGTGAATTTATGTCTCCCAATAGACTCGAGAATTTATTAAAGCTTATAACAGATTTTCAGCAGCCTGGCTAAAAGTAGTGTCACTATGAGTGGATCCTGGAGTCCAGCCCTAAGGTGTTACAGAGGGCGGATCTGATTTCCAGTCTAAGGTATGCAGTGCTTGAACTCTGCCTGGGGTTCCCAGAATGTGCTTGCATGTTTTTCTCTTTGCGTGACTTTGGTAAAGGGGACCAGTTTCTTCTGCCACTATGGACCTTGAGAGCTTGTTTGGAGGTTCTAGCAGGGGACCACAGCTACTTTTATACCCTTGACTGAAGGCCAGTCCCTATATTCTGGGAAGATCGACCTTTTCAACGGAGCATGCAGGTTCAGGAGAAACGCACATGGAGCAGTGAGGGAGGAAGGGGACACCTACCTAGCTAAACATATCAGCAGAATCACTCCTGGCAATCAACAGGGTGACAGAGGTTGCAGCCAGATCTCCCTCACATCCTTCTTCTGCCATTATGGAACGTTCCCTGGACCTATAAGCCTGAAATAAATGCCATTCCCCCCATAAACTGTGTCTGGTTTGGAGGTTCATTCCAGCAGTGTAGAGCTGACTATAACATTGTCCCTCCTTCTGGCCCAAACTGCAGGGATACAACTGGTTTTGCTGTCTCCCAGAACCACATTTCCACTATTAAGTCCCCAATAAACTGTGCTCTGTGCAATCCTAGCTCTATCTACGGCTTCTCCTTCAGTATTATGGTACTGGTCTTTATACACCAGCACTGGATTATTACAGAACAGTTGTGAAAAGATTCCTGAACTATACAATCATGCAGACTGGCATGGAGACTGCCACGTAGCAGAAAGAAGCAATGGAAGAGACAGGTAATGCTAAAATGGCTGGCCCACAGAAGAAAGATCTCTAAATCCCTGCCTACCTAGACCCCCACTCAACCATTTCTTACCTATACTTAATTTTGTTCTTTTTCCATCTAAGACTTTATTGTAATGGCACAGAGGGTGAAGGGGGACAACAGAGGGAGAGAAAGAAAGAGGGATGCTTGTCTATTTCAAGGCATTTTGGTATTTATCCCTCCTCATTATTTTACTTGGTCTTCCTTGAGTGGTTCTATGCATTTTAACATAGTCAGGTAGTGGGCAGCAATTAAAGACCCCATTATTGTTGAAGTTACATTACTTAGTCAAGCTTTAATAAGATATGTCCTATGAAGCATCTATGGTATGACATGTGAAGAAGTCTATTAAGGATAGCTCTGAATGTCTCAGTTCTAGACCAGTATGTAGTAAAAAACTAAAAATCCAAGATGCATTAAGTTGAGAATCTAGGTTTATTTCTTCATTGTGATGTTTAGCATATTGTATATATGTGCATGTGGTGCATGCATATGTGTGCAGATGCATGCTCCCAAGTACACATGTCCAGTGGCCAGAGGAGGATGTCACTGTCTGACCCTATTGTCTTTTTCCACCTTATTTCTCTGAGCTACTCTCCCTCTGATCCTGGATCTTGCTATTTTTTGGTTACATAGGCTGACCAGCGAATAGTGATATTGCTATCTCTGCCTCCCTCAGTCTGGGATTACAGGCATGCACAATCATGTCTGGCTTTTCTATGTGTGCTAGGGATGGAACTCAGGTCCTCAGGCTTACGCAGCAAACATTCACTCACCCACAGAGTCATCTCCCCAACCCTTTATCTTTAAATTTTGATTATATCAACACAAATATTTTTTAAAATGTAAGAAAAATATTTTTAAAGAATTTATACTACCTTTTGTCTCATCACCTAGACACAAATATTATTATTCTGATGTATTTAGGGGTCATTACCTTTTAATATAAAACATTTTTAGATAAGAAATCTTTTCAATCTTGACTGACATCTAAAGAGCAATAAATCATGTATGGTACATTCATACAAATGACAATCTAATAGCAATCTCTAGAAGGTTAAAGTTCTACCTAGCTGCAGCTTGACAACAGGTAGTACCTTTTCATCTAATACATAAACATGAATCTCTCTGTGTATAAAAGGTTAAGAACTTGCCTATTAAACATTGAAATTCATAATGCCAGGGAAGCACACACAGGAAGTACCTCAAACCTCTAAAAAGCAACATAAAATGTAATGGGTGAGACATCTCCTCAGAGTAAGGTCTTTCAAACTCCTCATCAAGTACCATAAGAAAATAGTATATTAGGGCTGGAGAAGTGGCTTAGCAGTTGAGGTGCTTGCCTGCAAGGCCAAAGGACCCAGGTTCAATTTCCCAGGACCTGTATAAACTAGATGTACAAAGCGGTGCATGCATCTGGAGTTCATTTGCAGGGGCTGGAGGCCCTGGGGCACCCATATTCATTCCCTCCCCGCTGACCCTCATATAAATCAATTTAAAAAAAGAAAACAGTACATAAATTTTTGAAAAATGGGTTTTGCAAATTAGAGAACATAAAGGAACCTGGAGGATTTTATGCTAAAAGAAATAAACACAGAAGGAAAAATATGACATGCTATTACTTATGTGAAATCTTAAGTCAATACAAATGTGGTTAGTAAAGGGTGTAAAGAATTCTTGTGAAAGGATAGAAAGCTACAATTATGTAAGAATTATAAATCTATAGAGATCTAATCTACGGCATGAAGACTGGGCTAATAATATCATCTATGGGAATTTGTCATGAAAGGAGATTTTGGACCCTCTTACCACATACATACACAATAACTAGTGAGATGGTGAGGCATGTTAAATATTAGCATGGCTATAGTTATCATATATTGGACAGCTTACAAATCAATAAAATCACCTTCATGGGCTAGGGATGTAGCTGTCAGTCGGTACAGAGTACCTGTCTACCATGCATAAAGCTTTGGATTTGATCCCCAACATCCAATGAACTGGGTATAGTGATATGGAGGTACACATCTATAATCCCAGCACTCAGGAGACACGAGTAGGCTCAGAAGTTCAAGGACATCCATGGCTGGATACCAGGTTTGTAGTGGTTTGAATGTCAGGTGTCCTCCACAGTCCCATGTAAAGCCCCATACTTGACCCCCAGGTAGTGGCACTCTCTGTGAGGTTTGTGGAGCCTTTAGGAGATGTAGCGTGGCAGAAGGAAAGTGTCACTGGGAGGCGGACCTTAGGGTACTATAGCTCTAAGTGTAACGCACCCTGCTGGCTGCACCTAGCACACTCTCCTTCTCTGTGCTGAAGGAGATTTGACTCCATCATGCTGTCTGCTCCTGCCCTGCTTTACCCACTATAATAAAAACTTCCTCTGTGAAACTAAGAAAGAAATTCTTTCCTTCCATAAGCTGCTGTTTTATTTCATCATTGTGAAAGCAATTACTAGAAAGTTCAAGTCTACTGGGCTACATAAAAACCTGCCTCAAAAAAAATTAAAGTAGGGGCCTGGAGAGATGGCTTAGCGGTTAAGGCACTAGCCTGCAAAGCCAAAGGATCCAGGTTAAATTCCCCAGGACCCATGTAAGCCAGATGCACAAGGTGGCACATGCATCTGGAGTTCGTTTGCAGCGGCTTAGAGCCCTGGCATGCCCATTCCCCCCCCTCCCGCCCCACTTTCTCTCCCCCTCCCTCTCTCAAATAAATAAATAAAATGTTAAAAACAAAAAATTAAAAGAAGTGCTAGAGAAATGGCTTAGCAGTTATGGCGCATGCCTTTGAAACCTAAGGATCCAGGTTCGATTCTCCAGGTCCCACATGCATCTGGAGTCTGTTTGCAATGGCTAGAGGCCCTGGCATGCCTATTCTCTCTCTGTCTCTCTCACTCTGTCTCTAATAAAATAAAATAAAATAAATCTTTAAAAAAATAAAAGAAATTTTCAACCATTTTTAAGTAAAGCTTCAGAATGCCAACATAAGGAAAAGTCTACTGGAAGAAACCAAAGCGTTCAAACAAAGACGAAATTATAGCACAGAGGTGTAACAGAACTCAATCCCTGTAGATAAATATTATAGAACCAATTTAAACATCTATGACACTCAGGTAGTACCAGGGAATCTAGCATGGGAAGATATCTAAAACTCTTTTATTCTCTGCATTTGAGAGGTAGAGACAAGAGGATAAGGAGTTCAAGAACATCCTGTTGGCTATTTACTGAGTTCTGAGACCTGGTCTACATGTCTCTGTACACATAGTAAGTAGCAAAACACTATGAAAAATCCTCACATATGTCTTTTAAGAACATATGTAAGTATACACACAAACATATCCAGAATTAAGCCTAGAATACTATGTACAAAAAATAAGTGACAGGGCTGGAGAGATGGCTTGGTGGTTAAGGTGCTTGCCTCCAAAGCCAAAGGACCTCGGTTCAATTCCCCAGAACCCACATAAAGCCAGATGCACAAGGTCGTGCATGCATCTGGAGTTTGTCTACGTTGGCTAGAGTCCCTAGCACGCCCATTAAAAAAAAAAAATTAAAAGTGTATGTTTATAAAAACTATGACACTAGGGGACTGGAGAGATGGCTCAGCAGTTAGACACCTGCTTGTAACGCCTGATGGCCAGGGTTCAATTCCCTAGCACCATGTAAAGCCAGATGCACAAAGTGGCACATGCATCCGGAGTTCATTTGCAGTGGTAGGAGGCCCTGGAGCACCCATACTGTCTTCTCAAATAATTTTTTTTTAATTATGACACCAGGGCTGGAAAAATGGCTCAGTAGTTGAAGTTGCTTCCCTGCAAAGTATGCTAGCCTAGGTTCAATTCCCTAGTACTCATGTAAAGCTAGATACACAAAGTAACGCATGTGTCTGGAGTTTATGTGCAGTGGCAAAAAGCCACGGCACACCTCTATACTCTCTGTGCACCCCTACACATACACACACAGCCTCTCTCTGTTCACTAACAGATATAAATAAAAATAGCTGGGCGTGGTGGCACACGCCTTTAATCCCAGCACTTGGGACTTAGAGGTAGGAGGATCGCCGTGAGACTCCGTAGTGAATTCCAGGCCAGCTGAGCTAGAGTGAAAACCTACCTTGAAAAAAAAAATTATGACATTGAAACCAGGCATAAGGTGGTGCTTGTCTTGAGTCTCAGCACTTGGGGAGGCTAAGGTAGGAGGATCACTGTGAGTTTGAGGCCAGCTGGAGGTACAGAATTAGTTCCAGAGCAGCCTGTGCTAGATAAGAGGCACGCCTCAACGACCCCCCCCCCCCAGTTTGACTAATCAAGGAATGTAGGGAATGGGGAAAAAAATGAAAATAGATAAGCCTTTCTAAACTCTACCAACTGGTCTACAAGGTTCCAAGTAACTAACAAGTTTTAAGTAACGTAGGTCACTTTAA
The DNA here is from genome assembly GCA_036346955.1 of Dipus sagitta. Classification (NCBI taxonomy): domain Eukaryota; kingdom Metazoa; phylum Chordata; class Mammalia; order Rodentia; family Dipodidae; genus Dipus; species Dipus sagitta. The sequence continues at coordinate 49,803,732 of CM070782.1, forward strand.
TTTTCCATAGTCTATCATTACTTATCCAGTTATTTTTAACAAAAATATTCAAAAACTTAAGGTGAACCAGGTAGAAAATCTCCTTGCAATTCCTATGGAATTTTAATTGATGACACTCAATTCCCTGTACAGAAGCTGTCTGTTCCAGAATGGAGGGCTTAGAACCTCATTCCTTTTTTAAAATTTTTACTTGAGAGAGAGAGAGAGAGAGAGAGTGTGTGTGTGTGTGTGTGTGTGTGAATGAGAGAGAGAGAGAGAGAGAGAGAGAGAGAGAGAGAAAGGCAGATAGAGAGAATGGGCGCACCAGGGCCTCCAGCAGCTGTAAACAAACTCCAGATGCATGTGTCACCTTGTGCATTAGGAATCAAACATGGATCCTTTGGCTTTGCAAGCAAGTACCTTAACTGCTAAACCAGCTCTCTAGCCCTCATTCCTTTCCTTACATGATGCCCAGGAACACTGTTTTGTATTTGACCCGTATGCAATATAAACAATAACAAGCAAAGACGGCCTATTAAATTCTGATTATCACTAGAGATTCTAAATGTTTCTGAATGTTTTCATAAACAAGCAAAATTCTATCTCCCCAGTTGCTTCTGATTCTTCAAACTCTGTTACCATCCTAAACTTTCTTCAAATGGTTCCTTTACTTTCCTCTTTATCTTCACTCCATCACTTCTGGACAAGACTGAACCTGACCATACCACAGGAATCTAAAATGTTTAAGTTTTAGATTTTTTTAAGTTTTGAGGAATCTGAAAAATTTTAAGTTTAGGAGATCATCTCCTAAAATAAACTTCTGGGCTGGACAGATGGCTCAGTAGTTAAGGTGCTTACCTGCAATGCCCAAGGACCCTGGTTAGATTCCCCAGTACCCAAGTAAGCCACATGCACAAGATGGTGCATGCATTTGGAGTTCATTTGCAGTGGTTGACGGCTCTGGTGCACCCATCCATTCTTATGCTCATATTGTCATTCATTCTCTCTCTCATAAGTATATATAATTTTTTAAGTTAAAATATACTTCTGAATTCCAAAAAAAAATTCTTCAAGACAATATTTAAACTTCAGCCTCAGCACCAAACATTGCTCTAATTTCTAATTAAGAATACTACATTATGGGCTGGAGAGATGGCTCAGCCATTAAGTGTGCATGCTGCACAAACATAAGGGCCTGAAGGAGCCTGAGAATGCCCAAATTAGACTTTCCAGAAACCACATAAACAGCTGGGTGTGGCCAGGCACATCTGTAACCCCAGTCCTATGGGGAGCAGAGATTGGAGAATTACTGGGATTCATGAACAGCAAGCTCTGGAATCAGTAAGAAACTCTGTAGCAAGCAAAAAACAGGTGGGTGAGTAATGGAAGGGGATGTCAGATCTTCTCCTCCAGCCTCTGCAGGTTACTCACAGGATACCACACCAAATAAAGAATGATACATTATGGGCTGGAGAGATGGCTCAACAGTTAAGAAGAGCAAACAGAAACAGAAACTCTAGGTTCAGTGAGACACACTGTCTCAAGGAAAACAGGTGGAAGACCAATAGAAGAGCCTTCCCTTTCCGCCACTTAATTACAGGAAATGGAATTTTAGTGGGTTAAGAGGTCATTATCCTCAGGAGATTTATGAGGAAATATACAAGCAGGAAGCATCAAAATGTCTACAAGTTACTTCTCATCTCAGAGGGGAAAGGCTGTGTGCATATATAGTTATACAGATACATTTATCTATGTTAATCTAGATAAAGAGCCTATAGATGCTCCTAGCATATTTGTAAGTTTCAAAGCTCAAAGTAAAATGTATTGAGTCATTTGCCTATCCATTCCTTGAAAACTCTGACCCACCTAAAAAGGGAGTCAAAGACATATTTGATACTAACAGTTAAAACATCAGATCCAATATGAAATATAAAACATATTGCTTAGACATAAATATCTTAGTTCAAAGAAAAGGTCTGACACTCACATTGCCCATGTATTCTGAGAGCAGGTCCTGCAGAGCCTGGCGGACAGCATTACACTCTGCCACGATTCGCTCACGCCGGTCATCTCGAGTGCAGGATGAGTCAGCCATCAGGGCAGCCCCACTAATGATGCTTTCTAGGCGTTCTTCCAGTGAAGGCCTAAAGCGCTCCTCGCTGAAGCTCAAGGGGTCCACAATGATTTGTTTCTATAGAGAAAGTTATTAATGTCAAGACTCGTATTTGTTCCATTAATTTTTTAAAAAGTGATAAAATGTCAAGATGTTAATTAATTCCAACATAGAAAAAAAGTTAATTCTGGGCTGGAGTGACGTCTCAGTAAAGGTGCTTGTTTGAAAGCCTAATGGTATTGTTCTGCCCAGTTCTCGGCACCCTCTCAGGGACCACCAAGGAGAACCATACACGTATGCAAGGGCAAGGAGCTTTATTTTGGGCTTAAGCTCGGTCTCTTGACTTCACCAAAGCAGTGGATCCATACAAGAGCCCCGAGCAGCAGGGGGGGCAGGTTTTTTTATAGGGATTTGAACAAAGAAGTAGGGAATGGGTACATGATTGGTTGATTTCTTACTGAAACTTGTAACTTAGGCCTAACCAGGGCAGCACTCTACTGAAGCCTGTCATGGCGCCTTTCAGTTTCTGGGTCCTTCAATGTTACCATTTAAGTTGCAAAGTACACACTCTAAGACATTTCATAGCCAGGAACAGTGGCTCACGCATATAATCTCAGCCCTCAGAAGGCTGAGGCAGGGGAAGTTCAAGGCTAGTTTGGGCTACAGAGTGAGTTCCAGGTTAGCCTGGGCTAGAGTGAGACCCTACCTTGAAAATCCCCCAAAAATAATAATAATACTAAAAATATAGGCAACACCACCAAAAGTTATTTCATGCTTAATTCTCCAGGGTAGGAAATGGCGATCTAGTTCAGTGGCATAATATCTGCCTAGCATATGTGAGTCCTTGGGTTCAATCTCTTGTACTAGGAAAAACAAAGCTCCAGGGTAAAAATTCAATTCCAATGCCATGAGCTAAATCAGCCATGCATGTTAGCAAGGACCATTTACCCAAGCCAAAGTAAAGGGAGAAGCCCCCCAAAAAGATAAAGGCCAACAAAAGTCATTAAAAAAATACATTCCATTATACTGATTCTATAGTTCCAATTATGTAAGGATGCTGATCACTTGTAACATAATTTTTCCTTACTTTAAATGAAAAACAAATTGTATCCCAACAGTTGGCTTAAAATGAACAAAAAGCTAAGTGTGCAATATGTCTGTAATATTATGTCTGTAATATTAGCACAGGGGGAGGGGGAAGAAGAGGAGGATGGAAGAGAACTGTGGATTTGTGGCCTGCCTGGGCCACACAGCCAGCCATTCTCTATTAAAAAAAGAAAGAAAAAAAAAAAAAACTTAAGTTGCTGCCATCTACTGGAAGCCATGAGGCACTGTGGGTAAAATTTTAAAAATTTAAAAAAAAAAAAAAAAGAAAACCTACCACAGCAGTTTGGACATAGGACAGTGGGTACACATACAGTAGACTACATACACTAGGGCATCATCTATAAAAGGTATTATGTTAAGAAAATATTTTAGGGGCTGGAGAGATTGCTCAGTGGTTAAAGCTGCTGCTTGCAAAGCCTGCTGATCTAGGTTCAATTCCCCAGTACCCACATGAAGCCAGATGTACAAGGTGGTGTATGCATCTGGCCCTGACGTGCTCATTCTATTTATTTTTTTCTCTCTCTCTTCCTCTCTCTCCTTGCAAATAAATAAAAATATTTTTTCAAGAAGAAAATATTTTAATTTCAAATCTTCTATGTGGCTAAATTTTTCTGTTCATGATTCAAAATAAGTCAGGGAGAACAGAAATACAGCTAGGCAGACACATAAGATTAAGATAGCATCAGTCAGTATGATTTGTCTCTATCTCTCACTAGACTGTGAGCTCTTTGGGGATAAAGCCTACACACACTTTGCTTTGGTATCTGCTATTGCTTCACGTGAGCCAGAAGATCAAATTCTTGGTTGAATGAATCAGACTCATATTCTCATGATCATATAGGGAAGGGGAAATGAGCACCAAAACAAAACAAAACAAAACAAAACAAAAAACCACACAGGAGTGTAACAAATCACACAAGGAAAAGAAAAAGATAAATACTTTAGGCCAAGTTACAATCAAGTAAACTGATGATTCCTAACAATTCCTTTTCACTTAGATTACAAATTTATTCCATCAGAAGTCTTGATCACACTTCTCTAGGAGCCTATTCTCTGGGCAGTTGGTAAAGAGCCTCGAGTTTCCCCCAAATGTAACTTACATCAAAGTTGTTGAGGGCGTATGCCAGTTCTCCTCCTCCACCACCCTGGTGCTGGGAGGCATCATCTGACGCAGTAGCCTGGGCTGCGTTGGAAATGCCTGTGACTGCCTGTTGCAGCTGCTTGTATATCAAGTCACGGTTGGCTTTATAGGCAGCAACATCAGGGTGCTGAAGACAGGCCTGGGATGCAGTATAGAGGATTGGGACATTTTTCTGCAGGATTCCTCTAGCTGCAGCCATCTGATCACGGTGGCCCACATCTTTCAATTCCTACAAGAGTAAAAGAAGTTGGAGGACTCTTTATAAGGGTTCTACTCAGACATACATTTATTAACAACCTCGCTTGAAAGCTAATCACAGATGAAACCCTATGGTTTAATAAGACTCAGCTCTGGAATCACACAAGCATAAAGTCGAATCTCCTAGCCTCCTTCTTCCTAACTATTGTGTCCTTAAATTCTGTGCTCAATTTCTCCTTCTGCAAAACAGAAACAGCAATGGTAGCTCTTTCAGCACATTGAGGAAGAAATGGGATAATACACATGCGAAGCACCAAGCACTAAATAAGTAGTTATGAAAGTCAAAGCATAAACTGCTTAGCACCTTGATTAGGTACAGATAACTATATGTAGATACATGTACCTATCCAAACAAAATAGAAAGACCATAAGGAGACACACATTTGAAAAGGGTAAGGCCATGAGGATTCACTGTTATACAATTTCATTAAAAGGATCATATGAAATCTTAAATAGGATATCATACGTATGTATGAACTATGCAAACTTAGGTGAGGATGCAATCAGCTATTCTCACTGGTGTACAATATCTCATCTCCCCTTTCCCATCCAAAAGAACATCTTGGAATATGAAACTGTATTTTTCTTACACAGTAATCCGTCTATTCACAGGTCATTAGGCTACAAAGTGTAGACTCATATGCTCATGATTTCAATTCATGATTATAATATCCTATAGATGTCATCTTAAGAGAATTGTCCTTTTCCATTTCCTCTACCCCATATCCCAAGTATCATTTCAACTAATGACATCTGTGTAGTAGTATACTAGATATACATGCTACATGACAAAATGTTAAGTGACAAGTAAGGGATACTAACAACATATGAGACAGGAAGTGGGCATTTCTAATATCCAGTTGTTACTGAAACTACACAGAGAGGAGTCTTTGATAAATGTGAATCACTTCCACTAAGGGAGAATAACATCTCAATCTACTCCAATGGTACTACTTCACATGTGGTCACAGAATTTCAGAATATTAATGTCACCACCGAAATACTAAAGTACAAAATTAAATGCCTGAAGATGATTATTACATATGTAAATAACAGTAAATTCAGCAACATAGAAAGGCAAAAGTCCAAGCTGGGCATAGTGGCAAACACCTTTAATCCCAGCACTTGGGAGACACAGATAGGACAACCATGAGTTCAAGGCCATCCAGAGACTATGTAGTGAATTCCAGGTCAGCCTGGGCCAGAGTGAAACCCTTGAAAAACTTTAATAAAAAAAAAAAATCTGGGCATGGTGGCGCCCACCTTTAATCCCAGCACTGGGGAGGCAGAGGTAGGAGGATCGCTGTGAGTTCAAGGCCACGCTGAGACTACATAGTGAATTCCAGGTCAGCCTGGGCTAGAGTGAGAACCTACCTCAAAAAAACAAAAAAGAAAAAAAGAAAAAGGGAAAAGAAAAAAGAAAGGCAAAAGTCAATGACTCAAAAGTTTTACTTACCTATTCAATGGCTCATCTTTTTAGGTGACTCCCTAATGAAGCATTAGAAATATCAAAACTAGCTTTTTGAAAAAAAATTAGTACTTTTAAAATAAATTTTAAATTTATTTATTATACACACACACTGGGGGGGATGGGTGCACCAGGGCCTCTAGCCACGCAAATGAACTCCAGATGCATGCACCATCATGTGCATCTGGCTTATGTGGGATCTGGAGAATTGAACCTGGATCCCTAGGCTTCACAGGCAAGCACTTTAACTGCTAAACCATCTCTCCCCCATCAAACTAGCTTCTTTTCTGAAATTTCATCTCAGTGTATATTTGAGATTTTGAATCTGTATTCAAACATGTATAGTGTAACAGCTTAGCTTTCCTTCTAGAATGCTTTTCTCATGTGGAACCTGAATTTGTAAGTGTAATAGCTCACAGCACTCTAAATGCCCTGTAGCACAGTACATTAGGCTAAACATTCAGAAATAGGACCCTGTGAATTTAGAAAATAGGACTTATTTTAAGACTCAAGTTATGACAAGGGTTTGTTGCTGATAATCATGTTTAAATAGCTGGTGCATTGTTCTATGGGCATTATCTAAATGTCTTGACCTCAACTACAATCTCAAGGACTCTTAAGTCTGCTAAGGACACATTTGCCTCTAAGCATTTATACTATCCTACAGATGCTTTGCAATCAGCTTTGACATTCCTAAGAATTTATTATCAAGATTATCATAGCCTCTAATAAAGCCTACCACAAATACTCATGGTCACCTAATGTTAACACCTAACTTCCCTAAGCCACTAACTACCTAGTCGGGTAAAATAACCTATTTTTCCAAAGAAATTCTTGAAAAATTTTAGAGACTTGGTAATCATGTCAAGAGTCAAATAACAAATGATTGTGGGTAGCCGGTCTGCTCAAATAACTGGTGCACATGTTCTGTGTGGCATATTTCAAATACTCTGTTTGCCAAGTACTAAGTATAAACTTTAATCTATTATGGGTTGGAGAGATGGCTCAGCAGTTAAAGGTGCTTGCTTGCAATGCCTAACAGCTTAGCTTTGATTCCCAAGTTCCCATGTAAAGCCAGATGTGCACAGTGGTCTGGAGTTTGTTTGCAGTGACGAGAGGTCCTGGCGTGCCCATTTTCATTCTCACTCTCTCCATCTTTCTATCTCTCCTTGAAAATAAATAATGGAAATATTATTTAAGTTTTTTAATCTATTATGGAAATGACAACTAGATATTACTTATTCCAGTTACTTAATTGTTCTACTTTTCCTCTTTATAACTATTTTTGCCTTGCACAAATAAAATAGATTTTTGTTAAAGGTATGAGAATGTATACTAACTGGGGATTCAGTGCCTTCCAAATCAACCCATCAAAAGTATTCTTTCTAGATATATGGGGCTAGGCTGGGGAAAATGGATAAAGTACTTGCCTTGCAAACATGAATACTTGAATTCAGATTCCCAGAACCCATATAAAAAACTGGATGTTGTAGTGCAAGCATCTGTAATCCCATCACACCTACCAGCAAGAAGGGAAGAGAAAAAGGAGAATGGCCCAGAAGCTTAAAGGCCAGCTAGCCTGGCAAACACAGCAAGCAACAAAAAAGAATCCTGCTTCAAACAAGCTGATAGTAGACCAATGCCTAAGATTGTCCTCCGATTTCCACATGCATACCATAGCATATGCATGCCTCTACTCACATGCGTAAACATGTATATGTACAAAGAACTTTAAATATAGTGTTGGGCTGGAGAGATGGCTTTACAGTTAAGGCGTTTGCCTGCAAAGCCAAAGGATCCTGGTTCAGTTCTCCAGGACCCATGTAAGCTAGATGCACAAGGGGGCGCATGCATTTGGAGTTCCTTTGCAGTGATTGGAGGCCGTGGCACACACATTCATTCATTCTCTCTCTCTCTACCTCTTTCTCTCAAATAAATAAATAAAATATATTTTTAAAAAGAATCTATTTAAAAATATAAATAAATAAATAAATAAATAAATGTGTTGACAAACAATCCAGATTACTGAGAAAAGTTAGTTATTAAGTAATGGAACAGACTTCTTATAAAATTAAGAGTACTAGGCTGTTGAGATGGCTTAGTCAATAAAATGCCTACCTTGTAAGCAAGTAATATTTTATCGACCTATGGTTTTTAAATATGTATATTAATTTTTAAATTTATTTTAGTACACAGAGAGAGAATGAGTGTGCCAGGGCCTCCAGCCACTGCAAATGAACTCCAGACTCATGCACCACCATGTGCATCTGGCTTACATGGATACCGTAGAATCAAACCTGGGTCCATATGCTTTTCAGGCAAGCATCTTAACCACCAAGCCATCTCTCCAGCCTACAGCAAGTAATACTTTAGAACAGAAAACTAGTAAGATTAGAACTACACTTAGAACCCCATAACAGGATAGATCTATAATGTAATAAATGGTTCATTCGTCCATCCATCCATCCAACAAGTAATTTCTGAGCACTACTGGGTGTAAGCAATGTCCTAGGTACAGTAAATTACAGGACAAGTTAAAGCAAACAAAATCCCTATCTTGAGCTAATAGCTTAGGTTCAACTTCTTGCTCCAAATGGGCATAATGACACACACCTGCAATCCTGACACTTAGGAGGCAGAAAGGCTGGAAACCCTTAGGTTCAAGGGCAGCTTAAACCACATAGTAAGATCCTGTCTTCAACAACACCAACTAATATTAGCTCCACCAATTACAAAATGAATAGCCTTTGCTAGATCCCTTAACCTTTCTGTGCTACAGTACCTTCATCTAGAAAAATTAATTTGTACCCAATTATAATATCTGTCTTTCCTAGGTTTGTGAATATCTTTATTTTTATGTATTTATTTATTTGAAAGAGATAAAGAGGCCAATAGACAGAGAATGGGCAAGTCAGGGCTTTCAGCTACTGCAAATGAACAGAGGCATGTACATCTGGCTCACATGGGTCCTAGGGAATTGAACCGAGGTCCTTTGGCTTTGCAGGCAATGGTCTTAACCTCTAAGCCATCTCTCCAGGCCAGGTTTGTGAATATTAGACTGAGTTTATGTTCATAAAAGGCTTACCAGCATTCAACACATGATGAACATTTTGTTATGCATTATCACTTTCAGCTGGCACACATATTCTCCTGATCTTTAGGAAATATTTCTTTTTGCAGGATAAGGTTGTCTACAAAAGGTACAGGCTCACTGAGGAGGCAAATGATTACATAATCCACTGAGGAAAGGGGAAAAAAAAAATCAAAGATGAAAACAAACCAAGGAGCTAAGCATACATCAGTGAGAAAGAATTCTGGGCCGGGCGCACATCTTTAATCACAGCACTTGGGAGGCAGAGGTAGGAGGATCGCTTTGAGTTCAAGGCCAGCCTGAGACTACAGAGTGAATTCCAAGTGAGCCCTGGCTAGAGTGAGACTCCACCTCAGAAAAAAAAGGCGGGGGGTGGGGGGGAAGGCTGGAGAGTTGACTCAGCAGTTAAGGCACTTGCCTGCAAAGCCTAACAACCTTGGCTTGATTCCCCAATACCCACAAAAAGCCAAATGTACAAGGTGGTGCATGCATCTGGAGTTAGTATGTAGTGGCTGGATGCTCTGGCACACACCCATATTCTCTTCTCTCTCTCATTCATAAATAAATAAATGTAACTTTTTAAAAAAAAGATATCTGGCAAAGCTGGTGTGGTGGTGCACATCTATAATCATAGTACTTGAGAGGCTGAGGCAGGAGGATTATTATAAGTTCAGTGCCACCCAAACCAGCCAGAGCTACAACACAAGCCCCTTTCTTAAAAACAAAAACAGGCTGGAGAGATGTCTTAGTGGTTAAGGTGCTTGCTGGCAAAGCCAAAGGACCTAAGTTTGATTACCAAGTACCCACATAAAGCCAGATGCAAAAGGTGGCACATGCATCTGGAGTTTGTTGCAATGGTTAGGAGGCCCTGATGCACTCATTCTTTTCCTTTCCCCCTCTCTCATTCTCTCTTTCCCATAAATAAAGTATTTATTTAAAAAACAAAAACAAGCCAGGTGTGGTGGTGCATGCCTTTTATCCCAGCACTCAGGAGGCAGACGTAGGAGGACTGCAGTGAGTTCAAGGACACCCTGAGACTACAATGTGAATTCCAAGTCAGCCTGAGCTAGAGTGAGATCCACCTCCAAAAACAAACAAACAGAATTATGCCAGAAAATACAGGGTGGAGAAACATAGCCAGTTACTAATGAAGACCAGTAAGCAGTATGCTAAGGACTCCTGGTGTTATCAGTTACCTTCTCACTGCTGGGACGACATACCCTAGCTTATAAAGGAAAGTTTATTCCAGCTTACAGTTTCAAGTACAAGTTGCATCATGGTGGGGTAAACATGGTAAGACAGACAGGGATTATCACATCTTCACATCAGCGGGAAGGAAGGAGAAAGCACAAAAGCACCAAGCAGGGTTGGACTATAACACCCAAGAACGACACCCCCCCCCCCCATTGACACACCTCCTCCAGCAAGGCTCTACCTCCCAAGAACAGTACTAGTTTATAGGAATTCAGAGCTTATAAAGGCCATCTCAAGAACAAAAAGCACATAGGAGCCTGCTCAACAACTTTTCTTAGAGGAGGTCAAGGGCAAAATAATTGAACAAACTAAAGGTGGGGATGTAGCTTAATGGTTGAATACTAGCACAAGGCTCCGGATTTGATCCACAGCAAGCAGAGAAGGAATAATAAATTGTAAATGATCACAACATGCTGCAAAGTCAAGAAAATAGGACCATGTATCACTCAAAATATCAACAGAAGAAAAACAGAGGCAACATAATAAGAATCAGTAATTCAGGGCAAAATACATGACAAACACAAGGCTACTAGGATACACAGGCTTGAAGACACCAGAATCCAGGGAGCAAGGTATGTGGAGAGTGCAATATCTTTCAGTCACCCAGCAGAGAAGGGGCCTGTAGATAGGACTATAGCATCAACCTCTTCCCTCTTCTGATTTCCTGATTAAGTTCCCACTGGCCAAACCTAAACAGGAGCCACAGGACAAAGGAATCCATGCAAATATCCTGAACAGTTAAGTTCTTGGAGCAGAAAAAGGGCAAGCAAAAGCAGAATGCAGATACACAGGGACAAGCAATTGATCCAACATATATGCAATATTCCCATGATTCATGGCACACAAATTAAAACTCAAGCAGGGGCTAGAGAGATGGCTTGGCAGTTAAGGCACTTGCATGTGAGGCCTAAAGACCCAGGTTCGATTCCCCAGTACCCATGTATGCCAGATGCATAAGGTGGCTCATGCAACAGGAGTTCGTTTGCAGTGGCTAGAGGCCCTGGCATGCCCATTCTCTCTCTTTTAAAATATTTTATTTATTTACTACATACATACAAATTCTAGACTGCTACTATATTTTACATCAAGAATACCATCTAACTGGGCATGGTGACACATTCCTGTAATTCCAATATGAAGGCAGATGAAGCAGGAGGGCTATACATTCCTATCACAAGTAAAATCTCCACAAAAATTAAAACAGAAAAATATGAATGAAAATTATTTATAGGGGCTGGAGAGAGAGCTCCGTGGTTAAAAGTGCTTGCTTACAAAGTCTTATGGCCCAGGTTCAAATCCCCAGGACCCAGATGCACAAAGTGGCACGTGTGTCTGGAGTTCGTTTGCAGTGGCAAAAAGGTCCTGGACTGCCTGTTCATATTTGTGTTCTTTTTCTCTCTCCCCTCCCTCCCCCCCCCACCTTCTTTCTTTCTCCTCAAAAATAAATTTTTAAAAGTTTTAAACCTGGGGATGGAGAGATGGCTTAGTGGTAAAGGCAGTTCCAAAGCCTAAGAACCCAGGTTCTATTCTCCAGTACCTACATAAGCCAGATGCACAAGGTGGCACAAGCATCTAGAGTTCGTTTGCAGTAGCTAGAGGCCCATTCTCCCTCTCTCAAATAAATTTGTTGACAGCTTGGTTAGCAGCACAATAATGAAAAGATACCTCTCATTTAAGTGTTTAACGGAGTCCAATTAGCAGAGGAAGGTAACGGTAGCATCAGAAAAAAGACAAAAAGTCTATAGCCATACCACCCCAGAACACACCCAATCACGTCTGATCTCAGAAACTAGGCAGGGTCTGGCCTGGTTAGTACTTGGATGGGTAATAACGGACAATATAGGTTTTCCACCTTAGGTGATAAGACATACTATAAATATCCACAACTTATGACTGTACCTGCTGTCTTTTAGCTGCCATAATGTTTAGTTTATCCACTTCAGGTTTCAGTGCTTTATACTGTACTCCTAAGTCTTGTTCATTGCCAGCATTCCTTAGTTTCAAGAGACCATCTTCCACCTAAAAAACATGACCCCCAAAATAAAAGTTCTGAGTCATACAAGTGTGTAGAAAAAGTTGCTGCCCTAGCTGTTCAGAAAGTAATCTAAACTTAAGTCTCTTTAGTTAATACAACTTTCATATCACTTACATGGGTGCTTTACAGGAGGCAGGAAGCACTGTACACTAGGATACTAGCTTCTGTCTAAAACAGAATTTAATTTAATATGTCTTGGTTTGTCAATTCTGGAACTCTACTAACAAGAAAATGTCTAATCAGGACACAAAAAGGGAAGCAGTCAAAAACAGTACATGTGTTACCAGTTCCTCATTACAGCCAAGACAACAGTGGCTCACAGGACAGCCTGTATCATATACACTTGAAATACAGAAATTAAGCAAAAACATCTTTACTCCATTTAGATAAACTAAGTTCAAAACAAAACTAAATCCTAAGACATGCTGAACTAAGTATGGCCAGCATCAGCTTAACTGTGACACAAAGAACAAATTACAGACATAGGCCCAGACTTACAACTTTCAGCTGAACAAGTAATTTGTAGACATCTGCCATGTCAGCCAAAATCAGCAGCCGGGTAACAGCAGAGAGCAAAGCTCGAGCTGCACGAACCATGTTGCCTCGCTTCACAGAAGAGCATGGATCATCTGCAAACTCTCCGGCAGCACTTTTCATCAAATCTCCTGTTTTATAGGATGAAAAAAACTATTATTCCAATTATATGAGATGTCCACAACAGGCTTATCACTAGAAACAAAAAGTAGATTAGCCAGGCATGATGGTGTCCACCTTTAATCCCAACATTCAGGAGACAGGGGTAAGAGAATCGCCATGAGTTGAGGCCAGCCTGGAGCTACAGAGTGAGTTCGGGGTCCGCCTGGGCTAGAGTGACACTCTACCTTAAAAAAAAAAAAAAAAAAAAAAAAAAAAAAAAAAAACAGGGCTAGAAAGATGGCTTAGTGATTAAGGCACTTGCCTCTGAAGCCTAAGGGCCCAGGTTCAATTCCCCAGTACCCATGCAAGCCAGATGCATAAGGTGGTACATGTGTCTGAAGTTCATTTGCAGTGGCTAGAGGCCCTGGTGGGCCCATTCTCTCTCTCTACCTCTTCCCTTCCCTCCACCCTAATTCAGGGTTGTGTGCCACAAGACAACAAAGAATTGGTAAAAATTATTAGAGAACCAGGTGTGGTGATACACACCTTTAATCCCAGCACTTGAAGGCTAAGGTAGGAAAATCATTGAATCCACAGCCAGCTTGGGCTACAGAGTGAGTCTCAGCTCAGCTTGGAGCTACAGTGAGACCCTGCCTCTAAATAAACAAACAAAAATTACAAGGTAAAATCAAAGGAGAAAGTCTTTACTTTGTGAGAATTCATCTATCAAAGGTAGCCTTCAAGGACATTCATGCTTTCTTTCAACAAATATTTACTGAAAACTTTCTATAAGCCAGAGTCTACTCTAGATGCTTAAAAAACCACCAAATAATTGTTTTTCTGCCTTTTTAAATATTTTCTATAATGAATATACTTTAATGAAAAAAGTCTAGGGATGGATAGATGGCTGAGCACTTAAGGCACTTGCATGCAAAACCTAACAACCCAAGTGTGATTCCCCAATACCCAGAGAAAACCAGATGCACAAACGGACACGTGCATCTGGAGTTTGCAGAAACTAGAGGCCCTGGATGCCCATTCTCTCTCTCTGCTTGAAAATAAATTTTTTAAAAAGGGAAAAAGTCTAAATATAGGTTAAAACTATCTTTAATTCCTGTGTGCAATATATAAAATTTGGCCTTCAGATTTTCTTTTTTCTAAGGTTTAAAATTTTCTATAGAGCTGGGTATGGTGGTGCATGCCTTTAATCCCAGGCAGAGGTAGGAGGATCACTCTGAGTTCGAGGCTAGCCTGAGTACATAGTGAATTCCAGGTCAGCTTGGGCTAGAGCAAGACCCTACCTGAGTGAGTGAGTGAGAGCACAAGTACCCTACAGTGGTGGGTAATGCTATGTCCAGAAATCATAGATTATTACAAGAAACTTTCACTGTCAAGGGTGGGATATCTTCCATCAAGGTGTTGGTCAGCATGGACACTGATGCCCCAAAAACATAGTTATAAAAAAAAATAGGCAATGGGGCTCGATAGATGGCTTAGTGGTTAAGACACTTGCCTGCAAAGCCAAAGGACCCAGGCTCAATTCCCTAGGATCCACATAAGCCAGGCGCACAAGATGGCACATGCGCCTAGAGCTCGTTAGCAGCAGCTAAAGGCCCTGGCACACCCACTCTCTCTATCTGCCTCTTTCTCTCTCTGTTTCTTTTTTAAAAACAGGCAATGATTCAAAGAATCTGGCAGATGCTTTAAGAGGAACTTTACTGTTAAGTCTTTTATTTGAAATCCATAAACTTTTTATCTTTTGAATATTAACCCTATCAAGTTATTAGCAAGTTATTTATATCAAGCTATTTAAATCTGAATCTGGAGTCTAGAAAATCTCTCAACCTTCCTTCCTACCCTCTGGGGGCAAGGACAGGAGCTTTGAATTTTCCACTTTTTATAGTCAACAGAATAATTTTTTAAAAAATTTAAAATAGAGTACCACACATAGTCATGTTCTCATTTTTCTTACTAATTCAAGTGTGCCCTGCTGCTATTCAGAAACACTCCAAAGAGAGACACTTGCTTCCTGATTACACATTCAAATAAATGCATAACATGCATTGCAACTTGGAATCACTTTTTTAAGAAATTAACTAGTAGAAACAAGTTGCTGCAACATCACAGCTAAAGTCATGCCAAAGCCAAAATTTTGATATCCGAGACAGGCTGGGCATGTTTGTGCACACTGACAATCCTAGCACTAGGGCAGTGTAGGCATGAGGATCAGGAGTTCAAGATCATTCTCTGTTACATAGCCAGTTCAAGGCCAGAATGGGCTATATGAAACCCTGTTTCAAATCTTTAAAAACACTATTGGGCTGGAAAGATGGCTTAGCAGTTAAGGCGCTTGCCTGCAAAGCCAAAGGACCCAGGTTCGACTCTTCAGAACCCACATAAGCCAGATGCACAAGGGGGGCACACACATCTGGAGTTTGTTTGCAGTGGCTGGAGGTCCTGGCGCGCCCATTCTCTCTCTCTCTCTCTCTCTCTCTCTCTCTACCTGCCTATTTCTGTATCTATCTCTCCCCCCAAAATAAATACATAAAAATAAAATATAAAAACACAGATAACTGCCTCTGCTACACTATGCAAACATATTAAGGCATTAATATTACCACTAGAATTTAAATGAGATTATCTCCACGGATGTTATTTTTGTGAATTTAACAAAACAGACCTTTAAAAAAGACATTTTCAAACTAAGGAACATTAGAACTGATTGTCATCATGCTTCCTTCTTGACATACTAACACTCGGATCTCTACAAAGAGCATGTGCTCACATAAGGGTAGCGATCTACAAGCAAACGGCACCCTGACACACCCAGAGAAAATATAGCCTCCAACCTAGACACTACAGTTTGAGTCTGACAATCCTAAGACATAAAACTCCCAAATGACAATCAGTTAATGACTGTTCAGGATTTATATTCTGCTTTTCCTACTGAACTTAAATGAAGAGCAAGAGAAAATGAATTAAATGGTGAGACTGAAGATAGGGTCAATAATGAACATTTTTCACTTAATCATGGGCCCAGGAACAAATGAAGAGAAGGAAACTGAGTTGAAATACTTTCTTGTTTGTTTGTTTTTGAATACTCATTTATTTATTTGGGGAGATAGAACAAGAGGAAGAGAGAAAGACACTGAGTGCACACATGCCAGGGCCTATTGCAAGCAAACTCCAGATGCATTAGCCATTTTGTTCATCTGGCTTTATGAAATATTGGAGAATTGAGCCCAGACTTTGTAAACAAATACCTTTAACCACTGAGCCATCTCTCCAACCCGCTTTTGTTTTTTAAGGCAGGGTCTTACTGTAGCCCAGGATGACCTGGAATTCACTCTGTAGTGGAGGCTGACCTCAAACTCACAGCAACCCTCCTACCTCAGCCTCCCCAGTGCTGGGATTAACGGCATCCACCAACACACCCACATGGAGTGGGTGTACTTCAAACAGATCCAGACAAAGAATCACATGAAGACACACATAAACAAGAGAAAAAAAACTAAATGAAATTCTACCCCTATAGCAACGGGGAAAGAAAGGATAACTAATAAGCCATAACTTTATCAAAGGAAGAATATGAGAAAATCTGCTGATTTCTTATTAGGTATAGTGAAGTTATTATACTAATATAAACACCTAATTGATTTAACATTAAACTTTTTCAAAACATTAAATGTTTTCCTATTATTGCTTTTCCAAGAGCATCATTAACACATTTTGAAACCTATAAAGCAACACTCAGCATTCCACAGGAGAAACACTTAGCTAAGCATAGTGGCTCATGGCTATAATAACAGCACATGAGAGTATGAGGTAGGAGGATTGCCATGAGTTTGAGACCAGCCTGAACTAGAGTAAGGTCAGCCTACCTTAAGATAGATGAGATCCTACCTTTGAAAAGAGAGAGAGAGAGAGAGATAGAGAGAAAGAGAGAGAGGAGCTGGAGAGATGGCTTTGCGGTTGAGGCACTTGCCTGCGACGCCTAAGGACACAGGTTCTATTCCCCAGGACCCATGTAAGCCAAATGCACAAGGTGGTCCATGTGTCTAGAGTTTGTTTGCAGTGGCCGGAGGCCCGGCGCACCTTCTCTCTCTCTCTTTCTCACTCTCTCTCTCTCCCTCTTTCTCTCAAACAAACATAAAAATATTAAAAAAAAAAAAAAAAAGTTTCTTGGGAAAACACCAAATGGTGGATGACACCCATGCAGCAGGAAGACTCAGGGTCCCAGAACTGGAAGGCGGTGGTGTCCACATAGGATTCAGCAGAGGTCTCCAGGCCAAGGCCAGGGTGGTTGGTGCAGGGCCCTAGGGTGCAGGGCTCCTGGAGACAAAGCTGAAGACAAGGACTAGATCCCTATTCACCAAGCTGGGCTGCCTGGACAAGGACATGAAGCTCTTGAGAAGAGCTACCTTTCTCCCTGTCCATCAACAAGTCTGAGATTACTGACTTTTGGGGAGTATCCATTAAGGATGACGTTTTGAAGATCATGCCAGTGCAGAAGCAGATCACACTGGCTTACGGACCAGGTTTAAGCTAAGACCACCTTTGATGCTATCTCCAAGAACTACAGCTACCTGAACTCTGACCTCTGGAAAGAGACTGTGTTCACCAAGCCTCCTTCCTTATCAAGAATTCATCCATCGACCATCTTGTGAAAACCTATACCAGTCTCAGTGTAGAGGACCTAGGCTATCACATAGGGTTTTATACAAAAAAAAAAATTAAGTGAATTAAGCCTGTTAATTAGAAATTTAAGAAAACAAAAAAAGCAGAAGCATTTGTCATTTTTCTTCTGTAAAAAATTAAAGGGTCCATACATAAGATCAAGCTCATGATCTCAACCTGATTAAAACCACAGTAACCAGACTAAACAAATTAAAAATGTAATCTCTCTCCACACACCCACACAAAGCTCCTCATAGCTGTTTTAAATCTTCACACCATGAGCTCAGCAAACTCAGACTTCATTCTGCCTCCTCTTTCAAGCGCTGCTCAAAACAGTCACAGGCAGTTACTTTGTCCTGATCATAACCACCTTTTTACATGTCTTCCAAGTGGGTAAGTCAGTCTGAAGCTGTCAACATGTGCACTGGAGAGACCAATTTGCACCTCCTTTAATCTGACTCTAATCAGTAGCAGGGGAAGGAAGGGAAATTATACCTCAAGAACCTGACAACTTATGTCCACTATCCCTTTCGCCAGGGATGAAACACATTATTTTCCCTAAAACTGCCTTACGAAGATTCACAATGAAAAAACACAGTGGCACACATACTAGCCACACATACTTTTCATACATAAAAAGCATTCAATGGAAAGGGCATCTATGTTGTACCTCTTTCTCTCTCTTTTTTTTTTTTTTTTTTTTTTACGAGGTAGGGTCTCAGTCTAGCCCAGGCTGACCTGGAATTCACTACATAGTCTCAAGGTGGCCTCAACCGCACAGTGATATTCCTACTCTGCCTCCTGAGTGCTGGGGTTACAGGCATGCGCCAACACGCCCAGATATCACAATCTATCTCCTTTTTTAAAATATGTATTTGAGAGAGAGAGAGAGAGAATGGGCAGACCAGGACCTCTAGCCACTGCAAACCAACTCCACACACATGCCATCTTGTGCATTTGGCTTACATGGGTATTGGAGAATCAAACCTGGGTCCTTAGGCTTTTATGGGCAAGTGCCTTAACTGCTAAGCCATCTCTCCAGCCCTATGTTCTCAATCTCAATACATAGTTACTAAGCTAAATTTGAGAACATTTCAATTAAAAGCAACTAAAAACCTTCACTGTTCTTTTAATTATTATTTATTGTGCACAGGCATGTGTGTGCCATGGCACATGTGTGGAGGTCTGAGGACAGCGTTCCGATCATTCCTCATCTTCCACATCATTTTGAGGCCAGGTCACTTACTTAACACTCCATTTACAAGCTTCCAGTTTCCCTCTCACTATAAGTGCAATGGGATTAAGGAAGCCTGTTAGAGCTTCCAGTTTGTAATGGACACTTGGAATCCAAACTCAGGCACTTAAGAGTTGCACAGCAAGCATTTTATCCACTATACCATCTCCCATGCCACCCTCCCTCCTTTCTTTATGGCAATATCCTAGAAGACCATCAGCTTTACATAATTAGAAAATTCTGTAGGTTCATAACTTTTACTTAAAATAGCTGAGAAGAAAACTATACCATTTGAGAATGTTCACAAATCAACTACAGGGACCCATATTACTCGAATGCTAACAAACCTCATGAGTTTTAATTCTACCTTTTTTTTTTTTTTTTTTTTTTTGAGGCAAGCCCAACTGACTGTCCTTTTATTTTTATGAGAGCACAAGCAAGTGAGGGAGAAAGAATTAGCACACCAGGGCATCCAGCCACTATAATCCAATTCCAGATGTGTGTGCCACCTTGTGTGAATGTGCAACCTTGTGAAGCATCACTTTGCACTTACGTAGGATCTGGGGAATCAAATATGGGTCCTTGGGATTTGCAGGCAAGCACCTTAACCACTGTGCCATCTCTCCAGTCCTAATTTTACTATTTTAGTAGCCAATAAATATTGCCCTTACTCTAAAATTAATAAGACATATTTTACATAAAGAGTTTAATGAGCTGGAGAGATGGCTTACTGGTTAAGGCACTTGCCTGCAAAGCCTAAGGACCCAGGTTCGATTCCCCCAGGACCCACGTAAGCCAGATGCACAAGGTGACACATGCACCTGGGGTTTGTTTGCAGTGGTTGGAGGCCCTGGCATGCCCATTCTCTCCACTACCACCACCACCACCACCAAGTAAATAAATTTAAATTTAAAAAAAAAAAAAGAGTTTACCAATCAGGCATGGTGGCACATGCTTAACCCTCCAACTTGGGTGGCAATGATAGGAAACTCAGGAGCTCAAGGCCTGCTCCAGCTACATGGTGAGTCTAAGGCCAGCCTTAGATACATGAGATCCTATTCCTCCCACAAAAAATAGATATAGTACTAGCCTACCAATACATGAACCTCTCTGTATCTGTGTTCAATCCCCAGCACCACATAAAATGGGGTGTGGTGTTGCATGCCTGTAATCCCAGCACTGAAGGTGAAAGCAAAAGCTCAGGGTCATCCTTGGCTACAAATGAAATTCAAGGCCAGCCTGGGATACAAGGGGAGGGAAGAAAAGTTCATGTAAAGATTTGAGATTTAGTTATAGGACTTTTTAAAATTATTATTTTCAACAAGTTAAAGATCTTCTACTCACCAGGCATGGTGGCAAACAAACACCTTTGATCCCAGCACTTGGGAGACAGAGGTAAGAAGGATCAGTGTGAGAGTTCAAGGCCAGCCTTTAACCGCAGGGTGAGTTCCAGGCCAGCCTATACTAGAAAGAGACCTTACCTCAGGGGGATAAAAAAATTTATAAGTGGGCAATGCACAGCATAAGGTTTATCTAAAATGAAACACTGAACACTGGCCCAAGAGCCAGAACTTAAATTTAAGTTCCCCAAAAATCTCAAGTAATATCTAAACATAAATAGACATGAAAGGGGAGAAACTGCAGGCCATATAGTGAAGCACTTGCTTTACATTTACTGAATAATATTTAATAAGTGAACTTGCTATCTCTTCACCATCTAGCCATTTAGAGGAAGCAAAGACTTAAATGGCACTACAACATGCTTTGTTTCAATACTGGGAAAAGGCTGCAGTAGGTGAAATAGATGTTTTGATGATATTCACCAGAAGAGCAAATGTACACACATGAGAGCAACGTTAGCAATATAACAGTTACAAAGTCAAAATCAGCCGAACATAGTAATTACATACATGCCTATAAACCCAGGGCTCAGAAGGCAGAGACAGGACAATCAGGAAGTTAACAGGTACCCTCCTCAAGTACAAATCTACCCTTGGCCTACATAAGAGCCTGTCTCAAAAAAACATAAAAGAGGCCAGGCATGATGATGCATGCCTTTAATCTTAGCACTCAGGAGGCTGAGGTAGGAGGGGCACCGTGAGTTCAAGATCAGCCTAGGATACAGAGTGAGTTCCAGGTCAGCCTGGGCCGGAATTAAGACCCTACTTCAAAAAATAAAAATTAAAAAAAGAAAGAAAGAAAGAAAAGAAACACACCAATTGAAAAGAAATAAAGATCTAAATGACAATCAAACCAAATGGTCTGGTGTACAGTTAAGTCACTGGCTTATCCAGGCATGGTGGTGCACGCCTTTAATTCCAGCACTCAGGAGGCAGAGGTAGAAGGATCGCCATAAGTTCGAGGCCATCCTAAGACTACATAATGAATTTCAGGTCAGCCTGGGCCAGAGCAAGACCTTACCTCGAAAAACCAAAACAAACAAACAAACAAACAAACAAACAAACAAAGTCACTGGCTTTAGCTAAGCCTTGCACTATTCAACAGAATATAATCACCTTCTTCAGGACTATCATAAATTTTATTCCATCATCAAAATAAAACTCATAGACATGTACAATAGTTTCTTGATTTTCTACTCCAAGGTAATTCTAACTCTGCCATCTTAATAGATTAATAAAGGAAATCTTAAAGATCAGCATCTCTGGCCCAATGAACCATGTATCAGTTTTTGAAAACCTGGTAGAATTCTAATCAATAAGAAAAATAACAGGACAGCAACAAATTAGGAGAAGAAAATTGCTTATAGATAACTAGCACTGCCTTTAGGAACTCTCACTTGTACTTCGATGTTTCAGCTACATCAATTAAAAAAAAAAAAGTTCAACTCTGGGCTGGAGAGATGACTCAGTGGTTAAGAAAGCCTGATGACCCCGGTTCGACTGCCCAGGACCCACATAAAGCCAGATGCAGAAAGCAGCACAGGCATCTGGAGTTTGTTTGCATAGGCTAAGGGCCCTGGTGTACCCATTCTCATTCTCTCTTCTCCCCACACCACCCCCATGCAAATAAACAAATAAAATATTAAAAATAAAGTTCAAGCCAGACATAGTGGCACATGTCTTTAATCCCAGCACTTGGGAGGCTGAGGTAGGAGGATCACCATAAGTTCAAGGCCATTCTGAGAATACAGAGTGAATTCCAGGTCAGCCTGAGCTACAGTGAGACCCTACCTCAAAAAAACAAAAATAAATAAAGAAATAAAGTTCAACCTCCATTACCTCCAAACAATGCAATTTTTCCCTGGTGCTAGGATCAACTGCAGGCTTTATGCAAGCTGGGTAAGCACTCTACCATTAAGCTAAATGCCTAACCTAAGTATAGCATTTTTTTTTTCAAAAAGTCAACATTTTAAAGACTTACTTTTATTTATTTATTTATTTATTTATTAGAGACACACAGAGAGAGAGAGAGAGAGAGAGGGAGAGAGAGAATGGGCATGCCAGGGCCTCTAGCCACTGCAAATGAACTCCAGATGTATGTGCCACCTTGTGCATCTGGCTTACGTGGAACCTGGAAAATCGAACCTGGATCCTTAGGCTTCGTAGGCAAGTGCCTTAACCACTAAGCAATCTCTCTAGCCCCCAAAGTCAATATTTTATACTTATAAAGAAAGAAAAATTATTAACAGGATTATCCCAGTGTTTGTCAAGAAAAAAAAATTTCCTACATATCACTGGAAGGGTTATCTATGATCCTTTAGAACTCCCACAGTTCCTTGTATGTCATGGAAACATGTGCCCAGACCTGCCTATCAGTCACCTCTGCCAACAAAAACCTTTTCTGGACTAAGCATGACCCAAGCAGGACTGGTTCCAGACACTGAGAAAAAGTACTTTTTCTGCTAAGATGACCTAATTCTAACTAGCAGTGGGCAGTCTAATATGCATACAGTGCACATGAAAATAGAAGTAAACCAAATTACCCACAGCTAATAGTTAAGAAAATCCAAAACTAGAAATGGCTCAAGAGTTAAAGGTGCTTGCTTGCAAAGCCTGACAGCACAGGTTCTACTCCCCGGTACCCCACATAAGCCAGATGCATGAAGCAACACATGTATCTGGAGTTAGTTTGCAGTGTCAAGAGGCCCTGGTGCACCTGTATTCATTCATTCATTCATTCATTCACTCACTCACTCCTCTCTCTTCCCCCCTTGTAGATAAATAATAAATAATTGAATAAAATATTTTAATTTTTTAAAATTGTTTATTTATTTGAGAGTGACAGATAGAGATATATAGAGAATGGGCAAGCCAGGGCCTCCAGCCACTGCAAACGAATTCCAGATGTGTGTGCCCCTTTGTGCATCTGACTAACGTGGGTCCTGGGGAGTCGAGCCTCGAACCGGGGTCCTTAGGCTTCACAGGCAAGTGCTTAACCACTGAGCCCTCTCTCCAGCCCATGAATAAAATATTTTTAAAAAGAAAGAAAACCTTATGTCCTTAAGTCCTTAGGTCTTTAAGCCATGCCTAAATCCAGGAGGAACTCTTCTCAATTCTCAATTGCAAAAACTTCTAAATGCCCTTTTAGCTCAAACAGATGAAACCCTACTTCAGGGGAGAAAAAAAAAAACTTTAAAATTAAACACAAGCCAATAATAGAAATAGTTGCTTCCCAAGGCAGTAAGTCCTGCAACACTTGATATATGAGAGTTTAGGGGAAACTTGTCCCAACAACAGGATCCTCTCAGTATACATCATTCCCCTAGAAGTCCTCCTTTCTGCAGCTGGCATTCCATGCTATTCTCTAAAATACAGCTCTACGCCTGGCACATGCCTTTAATTCCAGCTACTTGAGGGAAGAGGATTCCAAATGTTCCTGTGTCTGTCTCCAAAAATAAAATAAATAGGCTGAGGGAAATGGCTCAGCCAGTTAAAAGCACTTGCTTACAAAGTCTGCTGGCCTGGGTTCAATTCCCCAGTATCCATGTAAAGCCCGATGCACAAAGAGGCACATATGTGTCTCTCCTCACAAATAAATAAAAAATATTTTAATAAATAAATACTTAAATAAAATCTAAATCCAGACTCATGTTTCGTTTTGGTTTGACAGAATAGGATTGAGCCCAGGACCTAGCACCCACTTTACCACTGGAGAGTTATCACCAGCCCCTAGACTCTCTCCTGACTTCTCCTACCAGTAGTGCTCTAATAGCACATTCCTTCAGTAAAAACCCTTACTGTTTCCCAGGCATGACTTATATGCCTATTGATCTTCACTCTCCCTTTCCCCATATTTCAAGACCCAATGTAAGCTCTAACACCTTAAGGAATATTTCTAATCCTGTGTTTAATCTCTCATTTTTCTACCATTTGTAGTATTACTTCTCATGTCCATGTGTTCTAACTATGAGCTCTAGATTCTACAACCTAAAATAAAACAGGAAAGCAGCCTCCAACTTACCAGAAGAGAATCTCCATTAGGGAAACCACACATAATCAACCAGCCCATTCTCCATGCTGGTTTCTCTGGCATAGATTTTTCCCAGGAAATACCATTCATCCCAATACACCAATCACCTACTTGAGCCCCACCCATTTTCTTCTGGGTGTTTTGTTGTTGTTGTTGTTGTTGTTTTGAGACAGAGTGGCATCCTGCATCCCACTGGAACTCACTATGTACCCAGGCTACTTGGGCCCTTTAGTGAGCAAAATACTATTAAAAGCAAAGCAAGATTGCAGAAAGGCATGCTTCCACTTTTGAGTATTGCACCCTGCATCTACGAAAGACAAGGAACATGCACTATCGGTAAGAAGCTACTGATACTCAAGCAAGTTCCTTTACTGGCCTTTGAAAGAGATTGCACACCTCTGATTATAGTGGCAGGGAGGTCAAGGTGCGGGGGTGGGTAGTCCAGATAGGATTCTAACCCTCAATCTTCCCACCTCAGCTTCCCAAAAGCTGCAATTATAGGCATGCACTATCACATCCAGCTTATAAAATCCTATTCTGATAGAAGCTATTCCTCGTCATGCAACTTCCATTTTAACATCACTAGTCTTGTGTTTGATAACTCTCCTTTCCCAAACAAACTTCATTAAATTTTCTCATCTGTCTGCTGGATGTCCCTAATTCAGATAAGGGCCCTCTTTTTCATGTCACAACTCTATTCAAGGCCTCATAAAATACATTTAGAGACCCAAAGGCAACTCTTACTCTTTATAAACTGTTAAAACATATATGTAGGGGGATGTGGTAGTTGAAATGTATGTCCCGACAGACTCAGGTGTTTTATTAAAGCTTGTCTCCAGCCTCCTGGATGGAGGAGATGTCACTGGGGATGGAGCCTGGAGTCCAGCCCTAAGGTGTGTTGGAGGCGGATCCGAACTACAGCCAAAAAGTATGCAGAAGTCAGAGCTCTGCCTGGGTCCCTGCTGCTTGGTGCTGTATTGATGTTCTAGTGCCGGTGTTTTGCTTACTGCTGTTTTTCTCTGTGGATATACGGAAGCAGTTTCTTCCACCACTGATGGAACTTCTCCCTGGATCCTCCCATAAACTGTGCCTGGTTTGGGTATTTCTCCAGGCAACATGAAACTGACCACAGCAGGGGACAAGCATGATGTCACATACCTGTATTTAAGCCCTCAGGAGACTGAAGTAGAACAATAAGTATCCTGCCTGAGCTACAATGTGATACCCAGGCTCAAAAAAAATTTTTAATTAAAATTTTATAGGGACTAGAGATGGAACTCAGTAGTAGGACTCTTCCCTAACATTCATGAGGCCCTAGTTTACATTCCCAGCACCCTAAAAAACAAAAGACTGATGGAGCCGGGCATGGTGGTACACGCCTTTAATCCCAGCACTTGGGAGACAGAGGTAAGAGGATCACCATGAGTTCAAGGCCACCCTGAGATTATATGGTGAATTCCAGGTCAGTCTAAGCTAGAGTGAGACCATACCTCAAAAAAAAAAAAAAAAAAAAACACTAAAAGCAAAGACTGATGGGCTGGAGAGATGGCTTAGCGGCTAAGGAACTTGCCTGCAAAGCCTGAGGACCCATGCTCCATTCTCCAGGTCCCACATAAGACAGACACACAAGGTGATGCAAGTGCACAAGTCCACACATGTGTATAAGATGGTGCACACATATGGGGTTCAGTTACAGTGGCTGGAGGCCTACGCACCAATAGTCTCTCTCTCATAAAAAAAAAAAAAAAAGAAAGAAAGCCAGTCTGTTTAGCTTGCCTCAAAAAAAAGATTTGAAAAACATCTGCCTTTTTATATAAAAAGCATTGTAGACCTACCTTGTTTTCGAACATCTTCCACAGCAGCCACAAGCTCCTCCTTGAGAAATTGACTCTCTTTTGCAATTTTATCCCCCTTCTCCAAGAAATTCTCAGTTGCCTGTTCAACAGACGCAGCCAAAACATGGGCCTTCTTTGAACGACCTCTCTTTTTATTAGAGGGCCCCTTACTATTGGTGTTTACCAGGGTTGTAACCTAGAAGTTTTATTAAAAAAGAAAAAACTTTAGTTATTTAAAATGAAAATAACAGAAAGATTAGCATCTTTGACAGTAAAAGTTCATAAGGAAGTAAAACATTACAGATTTTCTAAACATTAAGTAACTCAATTCTCTCCATATCTGATATATAGAAATATTGGGTTTCCAAAATAATTATTCTTTTATGATGCATAAGAAATATACTTGGGCTGGAGGGATTGCTTAGTGGTGAAGGCACTTGCCTGCAAAGCCAAGGACTCATGTTTGACTCTCTAGGTCCCACATAAGCCAGATGCACAGTGACGCAAGTGCACAAGGTTGCACATGTGCACAAGGGGGTTCACACGTCTGAAGTTTGATTGCAGTGGCTAGAGGCCCTGGCATGCTAATTCGCTCACTTAAGAAAGAAAAGAAAAAAAAAGAGGCCAGTCTGTTGGGCTTAACTCAAAAAAAAGTAAGGGGGAGGGAGAGGGGGAGGGGAAAGGAATATAATTCATAATTCTTCAAATGTCATCATTAGGTTTTCAATTTGATTTCACAAATGGTAAATGTTTAGTGGAAATTTAGATTTCTTTCATTATGTCACCATGTCAGAAAGGTTAACAACAAATTTAACTTTACCTGAAAATTACATTGTCACTGCTACCAATTTCTGCAAAATGTCTTTGTGTGTGTGGTATGATCATGTGGGTGTCATGCAGATGTGTATGTGTGGAAGCCAGAAGATGACCTCATGGCTCTCTACAATAAAGAAATAAATACTGAAGCAGAGTCTTCTCACTTGAACACAGAGCTTGCCTGTTCAGCCAATCTAACTTATTAACTAGCCCTAAGCACCTCCTATCTCCACCTCTAAACATTGGGATTACAGGTAAGGTGCCCAACATTTACAGGAGTGCTGGAGATCTGAACTCCAGTCCTCATACTTGTGTGGCAAATGCTCTATCCACCGAGCCATCTCCTCAGCCTATACCAAATGTTTTAAGATAATTTGATTCTGAAGTCTACTGAGTTATTCACATAAATTTTAGCAATTAATTGTAAAAGCCCTTAATAAAGAAAAGAATGATTGCCCATAGAAGCCTACTGTGATGCTTACAGTCCCAGAACATTACCCAGCATCATTAATAATTATAATACCAGATGTTCTGTAGGTTGAAGATGATTAAAAATTGTTATAGTGTACATATGCCAAACAAAAGACCTAAGAGGTATAGTACATCAACTTCAAGAAAGTTAATATTGCAGGGCTGGAGAGATGGCTTAGTGGTTAAGCGCTTGCCTGTGAAGCCTAAGGACCCTTGTGCAAGGATCGATTACCCAGGACCCACGTTAGCCAGATGCACAAGGGGGCGCACGCGTCTGGAGTTCGTTTGCAGTGGCTGGAGGCCCTGGCGCGCCCATTCTCTCTCTCTCTCTCTCTCTCTCTCTCTCTCTCTCTCTGTTGCTCTCAAATAAATAAAAATAAAAATAAACAAAAAAAATTTTTTAAGAAAAGAAAGTTAATATTGCAGTCTTATCCCTCCCACCCACCTACATATAGATATATAAAAGTTATTTATATTTATAATTGGTATGCAAAGGTTTTTTAACTTTTTATTGACATCTTTTATAAGTATAGACAATAAAACTATAATTCCCTCCATCAAAAATAATTTTGGGGGGCTGGAGAAATGGCTTAGTGGTTAAGCACTTGCCTGTGAAGCCTAAGGACCCCGGTTCGAGGCTCGATTCCCCAGGACCCCACGTAAGCCAGATGCACAAGGGGGCGAATACGTCTGGAGTTAAGTTTGCAGTGGCTGAAGGCCCTGGTGCGCCCATTCTCATTCTCTCTCTCTCTCTCTCTCTCTCTCTGCCTCTTTCTCTGTCTGTCACTCTCAAAAATAAATAAGTAAAAACAAAAAGAAATAATTTGGGGGCTGGAGGGATGGCTTAGCAGTTAAGGCATTTGCCTGCAAAGCCAAAGGACCCAGGTTCAATTTCCCCAGGACCCACGTTAGCCAGATGCACAAGGGGGGCACAAGCATCTAGAGTTCATTTGCAGTGGCTGGAGGCCCTGGTGTGCCCATTCTCTCCCTCCCCCCTCTCTCTCCCCTCCCTCCTTCTCTGTCAAATAAATAAATAAAAATAAATAATAATTTTTTATAAAATTTGGAGAGATTTTGTTAGACTAAGAGAAGTAGAGAATAAGAACAGCTCCTGCCAGGAGGGGGTGAAACCCCAAAATGCAAGGCTTTTTTGTTGTTGTTGTTTCACTATAGCCAAGGCTAACCTGAAATTCATTATGTACTCTCCGAGTAGCCTCAAATGCACCACCATGCTGGATCCAAAGTGCAAGCTTTTTCAAAATTATTTACTTGTTTACTTATTTATTTAGGAGGGTAGAGAGGGAAAGAGACAGAGACAAAGAGAAGAGTGTGCCACTGCAAACGAACTCCAGACACATGTGCCACCTTCCACATCTGGCTTTACATGGGTACTGGGGAACGGAGCCTAGTTCCTTAGGCTAGCAGGCAAGTAAGTGCCTTAACCACTATGCCAGCTCTCCAGCCCCTGAAATGAAGTTTAAAAGTAAAAAACGCCACTCTCATTTCCTTCTCTCATATATAAATGTACACATAGTAAACTGTGCCAAGATAGGAAAAGTACATAGCTAGCTGCTAACAGTAAATAAATGCCGTAACACTATTAACATGTATTTGTAACAGAACATACCAAACCTATAGCTTCAAACTCAATTACCTGCCAAGTAATCATACACACTGAATGATGTATCAAGCTAAGAGAAGATCTTAACAATAAAAGGTTCATTTTCAGGCTGGAGAGAGTGCTTAGTGGTTAAGGTGCTTGCCTGGAAAGTCTAAGAACCCACGTTCGATTCTGTAGAACCTACATAAGCCAGATACACAAGGTGGTACATGCAGCTAGAGTTTGTTTGCAGTGGCTGGAGGCCCTGGTGTGCCCATTCTCTATCTATCTGCCTCTTCTTCTCTCACTCCCTCTCTCTTAAATAAATAAACTGAAAAAAAAAAAAAAACAGGTTTATGTTCCTTGGGTTTCCTCACTAATGAGGGATAAAGCTACCTATTAACATTTGGAAAGTTACACTACATACCAATAACATCTATTACTGGCAACAAGAATGAAGAACAAGCCGGGCGTGGTGGCCCACACCTTTAATCACAGCACTCGGGAGGCAGAGGCAGGAGGATAAGCTTGAGTTCAAGTCCATCCTGAGACTACACAGTGAGTTCCAGGTCAGCCTGGGCCAGAGTGAGACCCTACCTCGAAAAACCAAAACAGAACAAAGACCACGATAGCAGCTACAGCCAAAGCAGCAAACAAAGCCAGGAATGCGCACCCATCACCCCAGCACTCAAGAGGTGGAGAAGGAGGTCAAGAGCTCGAGAGCAGCCTTAGCTATCTAATGAGCTAGGTCAACCAGGACCAAATGAAACTGCGTCTCCAAAAAAAAAAAAAAAAGAGCCAGGCATGGTGGTGCACGCCTTTAATCCCAGTACCTGGAAGGCAGCTGTAGGAGGATCACCATGAGTTTGAGGCCATCTTGAGACTACATAGTGAATTCCAGGTCAGCCTGAACTAGAGTGTGACCCTACCTCCGAAGCGGGGGGGGGGGGGGGGACCGCTCACCTTTAATCCCAGCACTCAGGAGGCTGAAGGAGTAAATCATTGTGAGTTTGAGGCTAGCCTGGGCTATAAAATGAGTTCTAGGTCAGCCTAGGCTAGAGTGTAACACATACATACATATGCACATACAGAGGGGAGAGAACAGATTCAAATCAATCCATGTAGTAATTACTAGTGGAGGCAAATCATCTAAGAACTATGAACCTAAGCTCACTTTGAGTGGTCAAAACCACTAAGCTTAAATAATCTTGGTCTTGTGTTTGTTACCCAGACAAAACAATCATTTGGATTTTAAGATTCTTACCTGTGTAACAAGAGGTTCCAACAGTCTTTCAACTGCCAGAGTCCTGATCTCTAGACTTTTGGGGTCCCATTTGAAGTTTATATTGCCTGTGTGGACAGCAGTCATTTCTAAGAAAGAAACAAAATGCCAATGTGAGAGCAAACATCAAGCACAATAAGAAATATATACTAAAACTTCTCTGACATAAAGACTTTCTTATCAAGAAAGCAATCTTCACCACAAGATGAAATAATTCCAATTAACCTGCACAAAACCTATTCCTAACAATTTCATGTTCACAAACACTAAGGGAAGTCACGTGCAACTCAGTTGGTAGAGTGCTTGCCCAGCATTATGAAGATCTGGGTTTGATCCCCAGCACCTGGTAAGCACAGCTAATTGTCCCAGCACTGGGGAGGTAGAAGGAAGAGGACCAGAAGTTCAAATCACCTTCAGCTACATAGTGATTTGGGATACTGCAAGAAGACATTCTAAAGCATTCTGGACTTCTTTGGAACCAAGATGTTTCTATTTCCAGTTTTGCCATCCCAATTCTGGAAGCCACACGAAAAACTAAAAGGGCACGTCAGGGCCTCTAGCCACTACAAATGAACTCCAGATGCATGTGCCACTCTGTATCTGGTTTTATGTGGGTACTGGGGAATTGAACCCAAGCAGTCAAGCTTTGCAAGCAAGCACCTTTAACCACTGAGTCATCTCTCCAGCCCCAGAAAGAATCCTTTACTCTGGATGTAGAATTAGAAAATGACTATTTTGCCATAACTGAACCTGGCAATGACTATCAATGGATGTTAAAATCATCAGGTAAGAAGGCTATAGGGGTCAGGATTACTTTTCAGATGTCAAAGTATTTCTGACAGGTTATTTAATTTACTAACAAAGAATAAGTTTACAGCCAGGCATGGAGGCAGAGGCAGAAGGATCACCATGAGTTCAAGGCCACCCTGAGACTACATAGTGAATTCCAGGGTAGCCTGGGTTAGAGTGAAAACCTACCTCAAAAAAAAAAAAAAAAAAAAAAAGATTAAGTTTACAATATCAAGATCTAATGACCACCTCCTTAAACAAATAAACACTGCTAATAATAGACTGCCTGATATTATATCCCCTACTATGATGAAATTTTCCTTGCTGTACGTAAATTATTCTTAGTGGAAAAATAATGCTTAAACGTTTAACCTGAGTCCAGAGACCTCTAGACTGGAAATAAAGCCTTCTCTTTTTGGTGGGAGGGAGTTTTGAGTTAGGGTCTCACTCTAGCCCAGGTTGACCTGGAACTCACTGTGTAGTCCCAGGTTGGCAGAGCTCACAGCACTCCTCTTCCCTCTGGCCTGAGTGCTGGAATTAAAGGTGTGCACCACCATGCCCGGTGAGGAATAAAGCCTTCTTTTATGGCATGTATCTCTCTGGCAGTCTCACGGAGCCTATATGCTGGCACTGATTCACAAAACAGAATATGAGCCACATAATAAATATCATTTAAAATGTTCTAAACCAGGCATGGTGGCGCACGCCTTTAATCCCAGCACCCGGGAGGCAGAGGTAGGAGGATTGCAGTGAGTTCAAGGCTACCCTGAGACTACATAGTTAATCCCAGGTCAGCCTGAACCAGAGAGACCCTACCGTAAAAAACAAAAACAAACAAACAAATAAAATGTTCTAGTAGCCACAATAAAAATGTAAAAAGAAACTGGAAAGTTTTAATAATATACTTTAATCCAACATATTTAAAATACTATTCCAATATGTGACTGATTTTTAAGAGATATTTTACTTAGACACTAAGTTTCAAAATATGGTATATTTTACAAAATCACATGCAACTAGAGACTACATTTTAGATACATATTTAAAATATATCCTGAAAAGGGATTTATAACATAAATCAAAAGGTTATAAAAACATACTGAAAAAGTTATAAAAACATTTTACAAACAAATATAGGCTACAATAATGTGTTGCCTTTTTTTCTTTTTGAGACAGTCTTACTAAGTTGTCCAGGCTGACCTCTAACTCCTACCCTAACATTAAAAACCAGAAGCTGCAGCAGGCTTCTGTAATCCCAGCATACTGATCTTGAGTTGGAAGGCAGAAACAGTCACAGCAGACAACAGTGAGGAGAAAGAGATGAGTTAAAGGCAAGGAGCAAGACCCTAAAATTATCCTCTGACCTCCACACACACCATGACATGTATGCACCCACAATCACATACGCATACAGGAATACATACATACAAAAAAATGAAATAAAATATTTTTTAAAACCAGGGAAGAAGACGGGCGTGGTGGTGCATGCATTTAATCCCAGCACTTAGGAGGCAGAGGTAGGAGGATCGCCATGAGTTCAAGGCCACCCTGAGACTACAGAATGAATTCCAGGTCAGCCTGGGTTAGAGTGGGACCCTACCTCAAAAAAAAAAAAAAAAAAAAAAAAAAACAAGGAGGAGTTTAGTTTATGGGAAATGTTCAAAATACATGCTAGAGGGTACTGGGGAGTCATTCAGTAAAGTGCTTGCCTCCCAAGCATGAAGACCTGAGTTCAGAACCCCTGCATCCACAAAAAGCAATGTGACAACATAAGCCACCCCAGTGCTGAGGAGGAAGAGACAAGAGGATTCCTGGAGCTTGTTGGCTAGTTATTCTGGCCTGACTGGTAAACTCCAATTTCAGTGAGAGACCCTGACTCAAAGAAAAAGAAAAAAAGCAGGGCGTGGTGGCGCATACCTTTAATCCCAGCACTCAGGAGGCAGAAGTAGGAGGATTGCTTTGAGTTCGAGGCCACCCTGAGACTACACAGTGAATTCCAGATCGGCCTGAGCTAGAAGAACAGGTCCCTACCTCAGAAAAGCAAAAAAAAAAAAAAAAAAAAAAGGTGGTACTGGGCCTTTAATCCCAGTACTAGACGTAAGAGGATGGCTATAAATTCAAGGCCAACCTGGGACTACAGCATGTTCCAGGTCAGCCTAGGCCAGAGTGAGAACCTTACCTAGAGAAGGGGGGGTGGTGAATAATTGAGGAAGACACCCAGTGTTGACCTCTGGCCTCCACTGACAGATATCCCAGACACACGTGACCACACATATGAACATGCATACACATATATTCACATGTCAAAAAATATATAACACTGAGCATGGAAAGTTTGGTGCAAAACAATCTGAAGTATAATTGTAAAAGGAAAAAGGAATCATGATGTGTACATTGAAATATTAACAATGATATCTCTAAACTAAAGATTAAAACTACTATGAGTAGTTTTAATATTTTTCTTTTTCCTTAAATATATTTTGATATTATCATATTACAGAAGTATTTATAAAAGGCTATTTTCATTACTAACAAAAATAAGAGCTTTATTTTACAAGATGTAATGAGAACAATAGAATCAAAAGGACACAGTTAATTATTTTAATTACCTTGAATTTGTTTCTTCATTTATACAATGACTACCTACCAACCAACCCTCTTCTTCAAAAAGCTTTTCTGCAGGGCATGGTGGTGCATGCCTTTAATCCCAGCACGGGGGGGGGGGGGGGGGGGGGGCAGAGGTAGGAAGATCACCGTGAGTTCAGGGCCACCCTGAGACTACATAGTGAATTCCAGGTCAGCCTAAGCTACAGTGAAACCCTACCTCGGAAAAAAAAAGAAAAAAAAAAAAAAAAGGCTTTTCTACAGTTTTTTTTTTTAATTTTTGTTTATTTTATTTATTTATTTGAGAGCGACAGACAGAGAGAGAAAGGAGAGAAAGAGAGAGAGAGAATGGGCGCACCAGGGTTTCCAGCCACTGCAAACGAACTCCAGACGCATGCACCCCCTTGTGCATCTGGCTAACGTGGATCCTGGGGAATTGAGCCTCAAACGGCGGTCCTTAAGACTTCACAGGCAAGCACTTAACCACTAAGCCATCTCTCCAGCCCTTTTCTACAGTTTTAATTAGATGAAACACATTATAATACACTGAGTAATGTTTGAGGCTATGCAAGTATGAATTAAAGGATACGGTAAATGTTTTCCAAAAAAAAAAAGAAGGAAGGAAGGAAACCAATAAATACAGAAGGAATTAGAAAAATCACTAATAAGGCTGGGTATGGTGGCTCACCCCTTTAGTTCTAGTACTTCAAAAGGCTGAGGAAGGAGAATGCTAAGTTTGAGGCTTGCCTGGGCAACAAAAGAAAACTATCTGGAAAAAAGGTAACAGAAAAAAGCAGAAGGGGGGAATCACTATTCAGGAACCACTACAGTAATATATGGTTTGTGCAAAACTCAAAGAATATGAAACCAAGTAGGTGGGAGTTAAATGAAATAGTAAGTAATTACATAGTATTATAATAACTCCCATATTATGTATGAGAAAGGAAAAGAAACCCTAACTTGACTATAAAGAAGCATGGTGATACAACTTTAACCGAGTGACCAAGATTAACATTAACATCTCCAGTAACAGGACAAACTTGACATCTTTTTCCCCCAGGGGCAGGGGTACATTGAGGATAAGGGTCTCACTTTAACCCAGGCTGACCTAGAACACATAGCAATTCTAACTCAGCCTGAGATTAAAAGCATTAACTTTGCCGGGCATGGTGATGCACGCCTTTAATCCCAGCACTCGGGAAGCAAAGGTAGGAGGACTGTTGTGAGTTCAAGGCCACCCTGACAACACAGTGAGTTCCAGGTCAGCCTGAGTTAGAATGAGACTCTACCTCGAAAAAACAAACAAACAACAACCCCCCCCCAAAAAAGCATGAGCTTTCATACCCAGCTAAACTTAACATCTTCTTATAGCTCTTGTTATGATATACAATGAAAGATTTAAAAAAAAAAAAACTGGAGCCGGGCGTGGTGGTGTATGCCTTTAATCCCAGCACTTGGAGGCAGAGGTAGGATCTCTGTGAGTTCAAGGCCCCCTGAGACTACATAGTGAATTCCATGTCAGCCTGGGCTAGAGTGAGACCCTACCTCAAAAAATAAAAAAATAAAATAAAAAGGGGGGGCTGGAGAAATGGCTTAGCAGTTAAGGCACTTTACCTGTGAAGCCTAAGAACAAAGGTTCAATACTCCAGTACCCAATGTAAACCACATTCACAAGGTGGTGCAAGCCTCTGGAGTTCATTTGCAGTGGCTAGAGGCCCTGGAGTGCCCATTCACTCAAATAAATAAATTAAATTAAATATTTAAAAAAATCACTTCTGGGCTGGAGAGATGACTCAGCAGTTAAGGTGCTTCCTTGCAAAGCCTAACAAGGCAAATTTGATTCCCCAGGACCCACATACAGCACAAGGTGGCACATGCATCTGGAGATCATTTGCAGTGGCTGGAAGTCCTGGCATGCTCATTCTCTATTTCTCCTCTCTATCTATACATGTCTCTCTCTCAAATAAATATATATTTTTAAATCATGGTGGAGTGTGGTGGCACATGCCTTTAATCCCAGCACTCAAGAGGCAGAGGAAAACAGGATTGCTGTGAATTCAAGGCCACCCTGAGACTATATCCAGGTCAACCTGGGCTAGAACAAAACCCTACCTTGAAAACACACACAAAGAGAAAGAGAGGGAAAAAGGGAAGGCGAGAAGGAGGGAGGGAGGGAGGGGAGGGGAGGGGAGGGAAAAAACAAAAACCAAAAAATAAAAAGCCAAAATTACAAAACCTCAACCTAATAAGTAAATATCAGACAGACTCAAAGTAAGGTATGTTTCACAAAATAACTGTCTATACTGTTAAGAAAAGTCAGGGGCTGGAAAGATGGCCTAGCTGTTAAGGCACTTGCCCGCAAATCCAAAGGACCCAGGTTCAATTCCCCAGGACCCAGGTAAGCTAGATGAAACAAGGTGGCATGTGTCTAGAGTTCATTTGCGGTGGCTTGAAGCCCTGGCATGCCATTCTCTCTATATATCTGCTTCTCTGTCTCTCATTAAAAAAAAAAAAAAAAAAAAAAAAATGTCACTCAGGGCCAGGCATGGTGGTGCACACCTTTAACCCCAGCACTTGGGAGCCAGAGGTAGGAGAGGATCACTGTGGGTTCAAGGCCACCCTGAGACTACACAGTGAATTCCAGGTCAACCTAGAATAGAGTGAAACCCTATCATGTAATAACTTAGTATCAATGTCAATTTTTCATCATATTGTAATTACCCATGTATCAAGAAAATTCTAGAATCATAAAATTGGGGGTGTCAAAAAATGTTGACTTGCCTAATCTTATTAACGTAATATACCAGTTTCCAAAGAATTTGTTTCACTACAGATAGGAGAATGTGCTCTCTACGCTTGTATTATGTCAAGCCTATACTGTGGTCTTTAAAAGGTTATTTGTGCACTAAACTGATCTGCCTTAAGTCAGTAAACCTTAGATAGGATGCTCTAGATTGTTAAGGGCTACCAGCAGCTCAAGCAAATGTCATCAAATGTCACAGATAAGACATTTCGGAAGAAACTGTTTGCCCCACAGATCCCAGTTTCCCAGGGTTTCACAGGTGCTACATCAACACAAGAGAACCTTTCAGGATTGCAGAGACATGCAACACAGAGATATTAACAAGTGAACTTGGTTGCAAGTAGATACCAGGTACATTTAGGTTAATTGGTATTTATTAAAGAAACACAACATACAATTCACTTTCTTTCCCTCCCCCCCTCCACCAGCCTCACACATGCTCTACTCTTGCTCTACCACTAACAATTCATTTCTCCTAAAAAAAATATAAATAAAAATCCATTTTTTTTTCCAAGACAAAAAGCTTTCCATTAGGTACAGGGATATTAAATAACTTTAACGTGTTTTTTTTGTAAAGCCAAGCATGGTAGACTGGGGAGATGGGTCAGTGGGCAAATGCTTGCTGGGTAACTTGAAAATCTGAGCTCAGATTCCTAGAACCCACGTAAAATGCCTGGCACTGTGGCATAAATGCATCATCCCAGTGGTGAGGAGGTGGAAAGAGAGAATCCCTGAGGCTTAGTGGCCAGTTAAGACTAGCCAAAAAGGGGTGAGTTCTAGGTTCAGCCAGAGACCAAATCTCAGTAAATATAGTGGAGAACATCTTAAGTCCTCCCTACATCAATCTCTGGCCTACACCCACCCACCCACACACACTCACATATACAAACATGCAAATACACATATGCACATACACTATACATACATATGCCAAAAAAAAAAAAAGGCTAAGCATGGTGGCCCATGCCTGTAATCCCAGCACCTCAAAATTGAGACAGTAGGATCCCTGCAAGTTCAAAGCCATGGTGAGTCCCATGACAGACTGAAGTGCAGAGTGAAACCCTGTCTCAAACACCCCATGCACACTTATCTTCTGGATCTTTTGCTTTTTTAATTTTGATACTTTAGAATACAATTTTGAGGGGGGGGGGTTACCAGGCCCCAGAGCCTCCCACACTACAAGCTAAGTTAAACTTAATGGTGAGCTGGCTGAGCCCTCTGCTGACTTCTTTTTAAAAGGGGGTAAAGGGCTGGAGAGATGGCCTAGTGCCTAAAGCACTTGCCTGCAAAAGCCTAAGGACCGAGGTTCGATTCCCTAGTACCCATGTAAGCTGGATGCACAAGGTGGCACATGCATCTGGAGTTCATTGGTAGTGGCTGGAGGCCCTGGCATGCCCATTTTCTGTCTCTCTCCCCCTCTTTCTCTATCTGCCTCTCTAAAATAAAATAAAATAAAATAAAATAAAATAAGATGGGGGTAAAAAGTTAACAAAAAGAGGAGTAGGGGCTAGAGAGATAGTTCAACATTAAAGGGGCTTGCTTGCCTGCAAAGCCTGCCAATGGGGTTCAATTCTCCCAACCCCAGGTTCAATTCTCCAGCTAACCACATAAAGCCAGATGCAAGAAGTGGCACAAAGCCTGACGTTGTGGCACACACTTTTAATCCCAGCACTCAGGAGGCAGAGTAGGAGGATTGCTGTGAGTTCAAAGCCAGCCTCAGAATACACAGTGAATTCCGGTCAGTCTGGTCTATAGAGTGAGATCCTAACTCAAAAAAAAAAAAAAAGTGACACAAGCATTTGGTGTTTGTTTGCAGTGACAAGAGACCCTGATACATATGTATTTACATACAAATACACACAAATAAAGAATGGGCTGGTGGAGAGATGGCTTAGCAGTTAAGGCACTTGTCTGCAAAGCCAAAGGACCCAGATCTGATTCCCCAGAACCCACATAAGTCAACTGCACAAGGTGCCACATGCATCTGGAGTTCGTCTATGGTGGTGGAAGACCCTGAAGTGCCCATTCTCCCCTGTTTCTTTCTCTCTCTCTCTCTCTCTCTCTCTCTCTCGCGCGCGCGCGCGCGTTCTGTGTGTCTTTCTCTCAAATAAATAAAATTTAAAAAAACAGAAAAAAGAAGGCAGAGTATAAACACAGTAAGTTGCAAATGACACCTGGTTTCTCCAAGTGGGAATAGAAGAGCCAGGGCTGCCAAATCAGAAGCTTGTGCAGGGCTCATCAACTCCAGGCAAAAATCACAGACTCGCAGTTACTTCAGATCTGAAGTTTCTTTAAAAAAAAAAAATATGTGTGTGTGTGTGTATGATTTATTTATTTATTTATTTGTAAGCAGAGAGAGAGAGAATGGGCACACAGGACTGCCAGCAGCTGCAAACGATCTCCAGATGCATGTGCCACACACAGCATCTGGCTTTATGTGGGTACTGGGGAATCAAACTGGGTTGTTAGGCTTTACAGCAAGTGCTTTAACTGCTGCACCATCTCTCCAGCTCTTTTATTTATATAGTTAGTATTTATTTGAGAGTAGAGAAAGAGGGAAAAGAGGAGAGAGAAGGGAGCTGGGAGGGAGAGGATGGGTGTGCCAGGGTCTCCTGCCCCTTCAAATGAACTCCAGATGCATGCACCACTTTGTGCAACCGGCTTTATGTGGGTCCTGGGAAATTGAAACCAGGCTGTTAGGCTTTACAAGCAAGCAGTTTAACCTTTGAGCAATGTCCCAGTCCCCGTATGAATTTTCAAGAGAGGCCAGAAACACAGGTTTCTATATTAAATCTCTCAATTTAATACTTGCAACAACACCCCCAAAATCTTACCACTTCTCATGACACACATGTCTGGGTACTGTATTTGCTGTGTTGGTTATCATTGCAACCTCTGAATTTGGTTCTCCCCCAAAACCTATTCTGGTTCCAGAACTCTACAACCTCTTAAGTAATGTCTCTGAGAAGGTCTCCTTCCTTTATACAAACTTACCAGACTCACATTCATTCATTCATATATATTCTCTCCCTCCCCCTACTCAGATAAATATTTTTTTAAAAAATGGGCTAGGGCTGGAGAGATGGCTTAGCAGCTAAGGCACTTGCCTACAAAGCCTAAAGACCCAGGTTTGACACCCCAGAACCCACATAAACCAGATGCACATGGTGGCACATGTTTCTGGAGTCCATTTGCACTGGCTAGATGTTCTGGTGTGCCCATTCTTTCTTTCTCTCTGATAAAATATATACATACATACATACATACATACATATTTATTTTAAAAAAGAAAATAATTCACAATGAGAAAGATCAAATACACTTGAGAACTCACTGTTTTTAATATTTTCAATAACCCTAACAGAAGCAGACTGCCTTGTGTAGCATCTCTAATCAAAAGCCTGCCAGGCATGGTGACACATGCCTTTAATCCCAGCACTCAGGAGGCAGAGGCAGGAGGATCGCTATGAGTTCAAGGCCACACTCTCAGGCTACATAGTGAATTCCAAGTCAGCCTGGGCTAGAGTGAAACTCTACCTTAAAAAAAAAAAAAAAAAAAAAAAAAAAAAAAAAAAAAGCCTTGCCAAGAGTGACACCAAGCAAGCGTTATTAAACTACACTACAGAGCAAGTTAAGCTTTTGACGACCCTCAACCCTAAAAAGTTTCAAAAATTTAATGTACAGGGTTTAAATCCTAAAGAGAACATGTTATTTTCTGGAAAGAACACCAGCAGTTGGTAAGAGCTTTGTTTTCTGACCTTGGGCAAGTTGGTGCATCTCATCTATAAAATGAAAAGGGGCCACATGGTGATGTAACCTGTAATCTAAGCACTTAGGAGGCTGAAGCAGAAGACTCATGTGCAAGGCCAGCCTGGATTATATACAGGCCCTATATATGAGACTATGTATGAGCGCCTGTCTCGGAAAGTGGGGGGAGACGGAGTAAATTCTATATTCTACGTTCTTCAAGTCCTGAAACTAGCCGGTTGTAGAGGCACACACAGGTAGGAAACTGCTGAAGTCCAGAACCTGCAGTGTTGTTTTTGTTTTTGTTTTTTGTTGTTTTACTTCTCTCTCAATAGCCTTTGAATTGTTTTAGTAAACTTAATTTTCACAGGCTTAGTATGTGATCCTCCTAATTATATTTTAAGTTTAAGCTTAAGGATGATAATATGATAATAACTATGCTTATGCTTCTTTGTATTTCTAGAGTTGCTGGCAAAGCACACATAGTATTAGCTGAACTGAATACGTGAACCCTGAATAGAAAATATTTACAAGCCTACCAAGAAAAAGCTCCAAGCTTAATCTTAGTCATATCTTCTGATTCTTTACAATTAATGATATTGTTTAGAGTAGCAAAACAAGTAACTTTTAAAACTCTTGGCAGCTTCTAGTTTTCCAATTAACTTAGAAAGCACTCCTTCTTCACAAGATCTATTACAAAATCTACTAGAGCTACCCAGCTTTAATGCAATACAGCAACCTTAAATTCTTCCAGGAGGGATTATGCTTAGTGGAACTAAATAAAAAGTTAAAATGTAGTTATTCAGTCTTCATTATTTCAGAAATGGCAATCCTGGCTATAAGGCAAAATATTACTATAAATTAAGGAAGAATAGAGATGTGCTTGTTTGACTAGCAATGTGTATAACAGAAAGAGAAACAGAAAAGGAGAAAACAAAAGCACAGCTCCATCAGAAGCAAGATTGTTGGCAAACGGCCTCCTTTGTGCAAAGAGCTATATACTTTCTCACAAAACATTACAAGTTCATTTTCAACAGAATGGCCACATCATTCCTAAAATGTGTCTGTTCCAAAGCTTTCATCCATCCTTACCACGCTATTCAATGCCAATTTTTTAACAGCAAGGTTATGTTAATGAAATGTTAGGATGGTTCATTTAAATGCAAATCAGGAGATTTAGAAATTAAAAGTACCCAAAGCAACATTAACTGTCACACTGCAAAAGATATAGGATTGGGCATTACTTGGTGCAGTCATAGGTATGCCACGCTGTGTCTGCAGTAAGCAGAGTTAACACAGCTGTTAGAACATCAGCTCCCAAATCTCCTGGTAACTGTCAAAAAAAAAACAAACCAAGGTAACCCTTATATAACTAAGACTCACTCTCAAAACCAAATTCTATTTGACTAAACCCCCAAATCCCAGTCTGTCATCTTCCTTTTCTTAAACCATAAGCCAGTTGTGACTAGGAGGAAAAATAAGAAAATAGAAGTTTAAAAATGCAGATGGTCCTTGTAAGCAAAAAGAAAACTATTTTCCATAATTATAGTCAATATTCCTAACCACAATTCCAATTACATCTAAAAATTATTAGTTGTGCTTAACCCTAAGGACCAAAATAAAACCAGAGTAAAGGAGGATCACTGTGGATTCAAGGTCACCCTAAGACTACATAGTGAATTCCAGGTCAG
Source organism: Dipus sagitta (assembly GCA_036346955.1). Taxonomy (NCBI): domain Eukaryota; kingdom Metazoa; phylum Chordata; class Mammalia; order Rodentia; family Dipodidae; genus Dipus; species Dipus sagitta. Next base: position 49,845,793 of record CM070782.1, read on the forward strand.
CCTGGGCTAGAGCGAGATCTTACCTCAAAAACCAAACCAAACCAAAACAAACAAACAAAAAAAAAAGTTAAAAGCTTCTCATCTACTGGAGGTTAACTGGATTAAATTAACTATCCATTATTTGTTATGTAATCAACCCATCACATATATCTAGTATTCATATAGCATAAAGTAGATGTCACTCTATTTACCAAATATATAGACCTATAAGAAAAGATACTTGGCTAAATCATAACAAAACATTCTCATCACTTATTTCGTTCCTTATTTTCCTGAGAACACCGAAGAGAAACAGTAACAGCTGAATAAAACTGCTATGCTATAAGCATCAGGAAGCACACTAATTACAAAAATCACTAAGAACAAAATGCAAATCCACAACAGTGTTCCGTCGCCATTTAGCAACAAGAATTCACCAAACTGAGTGTCTCCACCCAAAAGCACTATTCTGGACAACATTAAGGTGTAGTAGCTCACGTTAAATAAGTAAGCCAGGTGTGGTGAGACAGGCCTATTATCTCAGGACACCGAGACAGAGTACTGGCAAATTCAAGGTGACACCAGATTACAAGTATAGAAGAGTTAGGGTTATACCTATAAGCCCTGGACTCTGGCATCTGAGGCAGGAGGACTGCCAAGAGTTTGAGGCCAGCCTAACTTACATAGCAAGTTCCAGACCAGACACAGATATGTATCAAGACTGCCTCTGATAGACAGATAATAGGTAGACAGACAGATAGATAGAAAAATAGATAGATGATAGATAAAGTACTTTCTGAGGCCAATGTGACTGAAGCAAAGAAGTAAGGAATTGGGCTGGTGGTTAACTCAGTGGTACAGGTACTTACCTAGCATGCATTTAGTTCTAAATTCAATCCTACTACATCCCCTCTAAATAAAAAGGTGAGAAATCAAGTGAAGGAATAAATAAAATCAAGCTCCTAAGGTGAAGTGACAAGTGTGCTGTATGAACAGATACATGTTCACTTACTTAGCATCCATCTCAGTATGGCCGAAACCATTTATCAGTATGCCTTCATAACAGGCAACAGATTATCAATGAACAGGAAGGCCTGTTTCCATAAGAGACTGGATGACTACTCAGTCAGAAATGCAACTATGAAAGAAGCATCTAGACCAGAGACACAAGAAAAAAGAGGCAAGAAGAAAAAAAAAATCCCACAGTTGAGAAACTCACAAGAGTAATGTACTTATAATAAAGCCAGGCAAAAAAAAGATGTATGGATTGAGAATCAAACACTTACCCACAGTGTGCAAGAAAATAAGCAAGACTGATTCTAAATTTTGTATATATCTTTAATGTATATAAAAAGTATGTATATTTAATGACTGACCAATTACCATATTTTGGGATCCTGGTAGATGTAAGGCCATGTATGTTCCAATGACTGACCAATTACCATATTTTTGGGATCCTGATAGATGTAAGGCCAAAAATACTAATTAGAAATCCCAAGCAGATAGTGTAGCAATTAATTATTAAGAACAAAAGGAAACAGGTGTGTTTACAACAGAGCACTCTACCAGATGCTATTTAATCAAGTGTTTAAACTTAGCATCCCCACCAGGGAACAATATGACAACCCACTGCAATCACCTAAGAAATGTCATCAGACAAACCCAAACTATGGAGGACCTACAAAACTTGTCTAAAATCCTTCAAAAATGTCAATGGCATAGCAGCTATGATGAGGCATGCTTATACAATCCCATCATGGAAAGCTGAGATGGGAGATTCTGAGTTCAGGCAAAACACACACAAACACCACCACCACCACCACGCCCCCACCAGGATAGCCAGTTGTGGTGGTGGACACACCTTTAATCCCAGCTCTCAGGAGGCAGAGGTAGGAGGATCTCTGTGAGTTTGAGGCCACCCTGAAACTACAGAGTGAATTCCAGGTCAACCTGAACCAGAATGAGACCCTACCTCAAAAAACCAAAAAAATAAAAAATAAAAAAACCTTCCCCTAGACTTTTAAGCTTCAAATAAATTTCCTTCCTCCACAAAAAAAAAAAAAAAAAAAAAAAACACCAGCATTATGGGGGGAATCCCAATGGAAATCAAGACTAAAGAGACATGACAGGGTGAGAATATGTCTCGGTTGGTAGAGGGCATCCTAGATACATGAAGCCCTAGGTCTGGTCACCAGAACCACTTAAAACTGGGCATGGTTGGGCTGGAGAGATGGCTTAGCAGTTAAGCACTTGCCTATGAAGCCTAAGGACCCCAGTTCGAGGCTCAATTCCCCAGGACCCATGTTATCCAGATGCACTGGGGGTGCACACGTCTGGAGTTTGTTTGCAGTGGCTGGAGGCCCTGGCGCACCCATTCTCTCTCCCTCCCTCCCTCTCTCTCTCTCTCTCTCCCTCCCTCTCTCTCTCTCTCTCTCTCTGCCTCTTTCTCTCTCTGTTGCTCTCAAATAAATAAATAAAAATGAACAAAAAAACTGGGCATGGTGGCACAAGCCTGAAGTGGAAGGAGGACGATCAAGAAGTTCAGGGTCATCATCAGCTACATAGGGAATTCAAGACCAGACTGAGATACATGAGACCCTTTCAAAAATAAATAAATAGGGGCTGGAGAGATGGCTTAGTGGTTGTTTGCCTGTGAAGCCTAAGGATCCCAGTTTGAGGCTCAATTCCCCAGTACCCACATAAGCCAGATGCACAAGATGGTGCATGCGTCTGGAGTTCGTTTGTAGTGGCTGGGGGCCTTGATGCACCCATTCTCTCTCTATGACTTCTCTACCTCTTTCTCTGTCTGTCCCTCTCAAATAAACAAACTCAGGCTGAAGAGACAGATCAGTGTTGTTAAAGGCACTAGCTGACAGAGGCTGCTGGCCAGGGTTCAATTCTCCAGATCCCATGTGAAGCCAGATGCACAAAGTGGTGCGCACTCTCTCGCTCTGTCACACATAAATAAAAATATTTTAAAAACTCATAACTGAGAAAATTGGAGGGTGTGAATATCAATATAGACTATATACTCTTGAAACTCGCATTAAAAGACTTATTCGGGGCAAGGGAGATGGCTTAGCAGTCAAAGGTGCTTTCTTGCAAAGCCAGTGCTAGCCCAGGTTCAGGTCCCCAGTAGCCACATAAAGCCAGATACACAAAATGGCACCCAAAACAGGCACATGTCTGGATATACAATGACAAAAGGCCCTGGCATGTCCATTCATATTCTTTCTTTCTCTCTAGTCAAGTTAGGGGAAAACCTACTTTAATACTTGGACCTTTGAGGGGTATTCCAGACACAAAATGTAGCACAATCAAACCCCACCTTTTCTAATTACCAAAGTAAAAGTGGAAAATGACCAGTAGTAGGTACCTTTGTCACTAGAAACACATTTCCACAAATCTTTAAGACCTCTCCACATACTCAACTGCACAACTGAATAACTGAGCTCCTCAAACTCCACAGCCACCACCCAAGCATCCTCCCAATCCCACCCTAGTCTTCCCATGGCCTCCTCTGTGTCTGTGAGCAAAGCTCCTCCAACTAGATCCTCAGACCTTTCCCACGTCTGTGGACCAAATTTCACCAACCAGGTCCTTTACAAGAAGATTCTAGGTTCTTTTCCCTCCCTTTTCTCGGCCTGCTTTGTAGCTAGTAAACACTAGCTAAATTAGCCCCACTATTACCAACTGTTCTGAAATGTCTAGCTATGGAAGAAGTATGAGGCCAGCCTGGAATAAGCAAACCTGCCCAGGAAGGGAGGGAAGAAGGAAAGAAGAGGGGAAAATTAAATATAAATTAACAAAACTAGGTACAGACTGCTAAACCTTACCTATTAGTAAGACTAATCCCATAAACTTAACATCTACCTAGCATTTTGCTCACTGGCATACTTTTAATAAATATATTTAACTTAAGTGAATTCAGCCCATTGTCACTGAGATAAAGCAAACCTAGCAATGCCTTAAACTCTGACTCAATAACACTACCTAGAAAACATCTTTCATTAGTATTAACTAGTAAGCTTGAATTTCTCTCAAGGGCAGCCAGCTTCCATCCTTGGACTTCTCCCCCTCCCAAGGGAATCAAGCTCACATAGTTCTTAGTCACTTCTCTGCAAAATGATAGGTTTCTAAAGATACACGTCAAAGTCAGTACAAAGCTTTTCTGAGACTCTATAACCCCAGGTTCATGGAAGTAAGAAAATAACAGCAGATGATTTTAGTAAACTTTTGTCAAGTCAAAGATCCCTAGAAATAGAAACCCCCACAAGTACTGACTCTGCTATGATCATAACCTGCCTTTCGGCCTCTGGCTTATTCACTCCACTGTATTTCATAAACTATGATTAAAAATCTGAGTAGGGTGGGCTGGAGAGATGCCTTAGTGGTAAAGGTGCTTGCCTGTGAAGCCTAAAGATCCAGGTTTGATTCCCCAGGTCCCACGTAAAGCCAGATGCACAAGGTGGCGAATGCTTCTGGAGCTTGGAGCTCTTTTGCAGTGGCTGAAGGCCCTGGAGTGCCCATTCTCATTCTCTCTCTCTCTCTCTCTCCCTCCCTCCCTCTGTGTGTGTGTGTCTGCCTCTTTCTTTCTCTCAAATAAATAAATGAATAAAATATTTAAAAAAAAAAAAAAAGAATCTGGGCAGGGTATAGTGGTACATGCTGTTAATCACAGCCATCAGGGGGCAGAGGTAGGAGGACTGCTGTGAGTTCGAGGCCAGCCTAAGACTACAAAGTAAATTCCAGATCAGCCTGGTGTAGAGCAAGATAGTGCCTCAAAAAAAAGAAGGCTTCCAATTAAGATGGCGACATAGGAACCATACCAAAGCAGCCTAGGGGAGAAAAAGAAAAAAAAAAAAAAACCAGCAAAACACACTCTTCTACTAAAAAGTGAGGTGTATAACAAATTACCAACTGTAGCAGAGAAGTAGGAGAGATCCAGAGCATCCAGAGCCCACACAGGCAGGCAGAAGCGGCTCCAGCAGTGGCAGCACCAGGTCCGCAGGGCCACAGCCGCAAGGCTCGCTTGAGCCACAGGAAAAGCCAGGTGAGGAGGGGATTTTCCACTCACACTGGAGCTCTTTGCAAACTCAAGAAACATGAAGGGAGGACCACAGTGAACAATTGAGGGGCAAATCATGAGGTAGAGGACCACATGGACCAGCAGAAGAGCTAGAGCCACCATCCACAGCCAACCCTCCCCCACAACCTGCCCAAGCGCCAGCAAATGCCAGAGACCAGGGGAAGGGAGCTCAAAGCACCCAGCAGCAGGGGCAACCACAGCAGCGATCCAGAGACCCAGCCAGCCTACTGGAACCCACAGTGCACCAAAGAGGGATCCAAGCAGAAGCACAGCATAACTGAGACCAAAATCATCCTAAAAGGTAACTGGGATTACACCAGGTCAGGACCCACCAAATAAGCCTGGTATACAGGCCTGAACCGGAAGTGCTAATGGCACTTCCGCAGCAGGATAAATTATATGCTAAATCTGATGGATGGTCAGATTTGCCATTCTTAAATAAGCTGTATTTTGGGCTTGTTATTTGTTGCTTCTTGATTTATAGTAGCTTTGTTTCCTGTTCTGTTTCCTCTTCTGTTATACATTAGGAAAGGGTCGAACTTGGTCACAAACTGACTTGGAACCCTCAACAGACCAGAAATCTTAACCTCCTTGTTGTCAGGATTAAGGGTGTGGGGCACAACACAACCTAAGGGACAGTGACTTTGTTAGAGGATCTGGTTGTCATAATACCTACTCTTTGCATAAATATTCTGTGCTCTTTTTCACTGAATGTATACATTATTTAGTTAAATTTTAGAATCTGCCTATACTTCGTTCCACTCAGCCTTCTTGAATACTCTTACAGCAGGCAAACCCAACACCTAGGGTCACTTTTGTAGATACTCTGAGAGTCTTGAGAGCCACACCTAGCACCTTAAGCTCCTACCCTGAAGATACATAACATCAGATTCATTGATATATCTAATAACACTGCAGTTAACTAGAAAACCCAAGCACTGAATTAATCCAAGATGCAAAAATATGTACATTATAACACAAGAAACACCAAAAATCAAGACAATATAAATCCACCAAAAAGTATTAATGCATCTGAAATGTCCTCCAGCAAGAAAGAGATAGAGGAAATGACTGAGAAAGATTTCAAAAGAATGATTATAAATATGCTTAAAGAAGTCAAGAGGAGTCGGGCATGTTGGCACATGCCTTTAATTCCAGCACTCCGGAGGCAGAGGTAGAAGGAACACAGTGAGTTCGAGGCCACCTGAGATTACATAATGAATTCCAAATCAGCCTGGACTAGAGTGAAACTCTACCTTAAAAAACCAAAAAAGAAAAAAAAATGAAATCAAAGGAATAAAAGACGATACAGGAAATCAATTTAATGAAATAAAGAGGTCAATACAAGACATAAATAAGGAAATAGAAATAATAAAGAAAACCACTCAGAATTAATAGCAATGAAGAAAACACACACACACACACAAAAAAAACTCTGTAGAAAAACTCACCAGTAGAATACATGGAGGAGAGGACATAATATCTAAACTAGAAGACCAGGTGGCAGACCTAATACAGTGCAACAAAAAGACAGACAAACTATTAGGAAAATATGAATGGGAATTTTAAGATAGTCAGGACACTATGAAAAGATCAAACATAAGAACTCAGGGTATAGCAGAAGGAGAAGAATTTCACTCCAAAGGCGTAGTAGGCGTTTTCAACAAAATAATAGAAGAAAACTTTTCCCAAATTGGGAAAGAGATGCCACTGCAAATACAGGAATCCTTTAGAACACCAACCAGACACAACCTGGAAAGAACCTCTCCTCGCCACTTTATACTTAAAACTACCAAACATACAAACCAAAGAAAATATATTGAAAGCAGTTAGAGAGAAAAATCAAGTTACCTACAAAGGCAAGCCCATTAGAATCACAACTGATTACTCAACACAAACTTTAATGGCCAGAAGGGCTTGGAGTGATGTATTCCAAGTTCTGAAAGATAACAGCTGTCAACCAAGGTTACTTTATCCTGCAAAGCTATCCATTCAAATAGACAGTAATAAGGACATTCCACAACAAAAGCAGGCTAAAGGAATATTTGAAGACAAAACCAGCTCTACAGAAAATACTTGAAAGAATCCTCCATGCTGAAGAGAAAGAAAAGCCCACACATAACAAACCTGGCAAAAACAAACCATACTCAAATACTAGTTAATACAAGAGAGCAAAGGTAAAACCAGAAGAACTACAAAAAAACAAAAAAAAAGGCAAAAATAAATATACACCTTTCAACAATAACTCTTAAAATCAATGGCCTCAATGCCCAACCAAAAGACATAGGTTTGCAGACTGGGTTTAAACAGCAGGCTCCTTCAATTTGTTTCCTCCAAGAAACTCACCTTTCTACAAAGGATGGACACTATCTTAGGGTGAAAGTTTGGAAAACGGTGTTTCAAATAAATGGATCTAGAAAACCAGCAGGGTTCACTATCCTAGGATCTGACAGGGTAGACTTCAGACCAATATTAGTTAGGAAAGATAAGGAAGGTCACTTTCTATGGATTAAAGGCACACTCCAACAGGAGGACATTACAATCCTGAGCATATATGCACCTAACATGGGGGCTCCCAACTTCATCAAACAAACGCTGTTAGAATTAAGGTCACAGGTAGCACCAAATACAGTGGTAGTGGGTGACTTTAATACCCCACTCTCGTCAATTGACAGGTCATCCCGGGAAAAAATAAACAGAGAGGCATCTGGATTAAATGAGATCATAGAACAAATGGACCTAACAGATATCTACAGGACATTTCATCCAAATGCTGGAGAATACACATTCTTTTCAGTAGCACATGGAACATTCTCTAAAATAGACCATATATATTAGGACACAAAGCAAATCTTAACAAATACAGGAAAACTGAAATATTCCTTGCATTCTATCTGACCACAATGGAATCAAACTACAAATCAATAGCAAGAAAAGCTATAGAGCGTACACAAAATCATGGAAACTAAACAATACACTACTAAATGATGAATGGGTCAATGAAGAAATCAAGAAGGAAATCAAAAAATTCAGAGTCAAATGATAACGAAACGCAACATACCAAAACCTTTGGGACATAATGAAGGCAGTCCTAAGAGGGAAATTTATAGCTTTAAGTACCTACATTAAGATTATAAAGGTCTCAAGTAAATGACCTAATGCTTCACCTTAAAGCCTTGGAAAAAGAAGAACAAGGAAAACCAAAAATCAGTAGATGGGAAGAAATAATAAAGATTAGGGCAGAAATTAATGAAATAGAAACCAAAAAAAAAAAAACAAATCCAAAGAATCAATGAAACAAACAGTTGGTTCTTCGAAAGGATAAACAAGACTGATAAACCCCTAGCAAACCTGACCAAAGAAACACAATTTAACAAAATTAGAGATGAAAATAGCAGCATCATGACAGATACCAGACAAATTCAAAAAATCATAGGGACATACTATAAAAACACATACTCCACTAAGTATGGAAATCTGAAAGAAATGGATGATTTCCTTGATTTACATGACCTATTTAAATTAAGTCAAGATGAGATTAATCACTTAAATAGACCTATAACAAGTATGGAGATCCAAGCAATTATCAAAAATCTCCCAACTAAAATGTCCAGGCCCAGATGGATTCACTGGTGAATTTTACCAGACCTTCAAGGAAGAAGGAACACCACTGCTTCTTAAACTTTTCCATAAAATAGAAAAAGAAGGAATCCTACCAAACTGCTTCTGCGAAGCCAGAATCACCCTCATACCAAAACCAGACAAAGATAGAACAAAAAAAGAAAAAAAGACCAATTTCCCTCATGAATATAGATGCAAAAATTCTCAACAAAATATTGGCAAACAGAACACAAGAATATATCAGAAAGATCATTCACCATGACCAAGTAGGCTTTATCCCAGAGATGCAGGGATGGTTCAACATACGCAAATCGATAAATGTAATACATTATATAAATGGACTAAAGGACAAAAATCACATGATCATCTCATTAGATGCAGAGAAAGCATTTGACAAAATCCAACATCCCTTCATGATAAATGTCCTACAGAGACTGGGAATAGAAGGAACATATCTCAACATAATAAAGGCTATTTATGACAAGCCTACAGCCAACATACTACTAAATGGGAAAACCTGGAAGCTTTTCCACTAAAATCAGGAACAAGACAAGGGTGTCCACTGTCCCCACTTTTATTTAACATAGTACTGGAAGTCTTAGCCATAGCAATAAGGCAAGAGACACACATAAAAGGGATACAAATTGGAAAGGAAGAGATCACGTTATCATTATTTGCAGATGAAATGATTCTATACATAAAGGACCCTAATGACCCTACCAGCAAACTGTTAGAGCTGATAAACGCCTATAGCCATGTAGCAGGATACAAAATAAATACACAGAAATCAGTAGCCTTCCTATATACTAACAAAAAACACACAGAGGATGAAATCAGAGAATCACTCCCATTCACAATTGCATTAAAAAAAAAAAAAAAAACACAAGTACCTTGGAATAAACCTAACCAAGGAAGTGAAGGATCTCTACAATGAAAACTTTAAAACACTCAAGCCAGCAATTGCAGAAGGCACTAAGAAATGGAAAAACATCCCTTGTTCCTGGATCAAAAAAATCATTATTTTGAAAATGACAATCTTACTAAAAGCCATCTACATATTAAATGCAATCCCCATCAAAATTCCAATGCCATTCTTCACAGAAATAGAAAAAACAATCCAAAAATTCATTTGGAAGCACAAAAACTCTCGGATATCTGAAACAATACTGAGCAACAAAAATAAGGCTGGTGATATCACCATACCTGATTTTAACCTATACTACAAGGCCATAGTAACAAAAACAGCATGGTACTGACACAAAAGCAGACATGTAGATCAATGGAACAGAATAGAGGACCCAGATGTAAGTCCAGAGAGCTATAGCCATCTGATATTCGATAAAGATGCCAAAAATACTCATTGGAGAAAAGACAGCCTCTTCAGCAAATGGTGCTGGGAAAACTGGATATGTATCTGTAGAAGGATGAAAATAGATCCTTCTCTCTCTCCATGTACAAAAATTAAGTCTAAATGGATTAAGGACCTTAATATGAGACCTGAAACTCCTAAACTGCTAGAGGAAAAAGCAGGGGAAAGCCTTCAACATATTGGTCTTGGCAAAGACTTTCTGAATATAAGCCCAATTGCTCAGGCAATAAAACCACAAATTCACCACTGGGACCTCATGATATTACAAAGATTTTGTATGGCCAAGGGCACTGTGAATAAAACAAAGAGGCAACCTACAGAATGGGAAAAAATCTTTGCCAGCTATACATCTGATAAAGGATTAATATCTAGGATATACAAAGAACTCAAAAAAATTAAATAATAAGAAATCAAACAACCCAATTAAAAATGACCTATGGAACTAAACAGAGTTCTCAAAAGAAGAAATATAGATGGCATATAAGTATCTTAAAAAATGTTCCACATTCCTAGTCATCAGAGAAATGCAGATTAAAACTACATTGAGGGCTGGAGAGATGGCTCAGCGGTTAAGCGCTTGCCTGTGAAGCCTAAGGACCCTGGTTCGAGGCTCGATTCCCCAGGACCCACATTAGCCAGGAGCACATGCGTCTAGAGTTTGTCTGCAATGTCTGGAGGCCCTGGCAAGCCCATTCTCTCTCTATCTGCCTCTTTCTCTCTGGCTGTCACTCTCAAATAAATAAATAAAAATGAACAAAAAATTAAAAAAAAACTATATAGAGATTCCATCTCACTCCTGTCAGATTGGATATCATCATGGAAACAAATGACCATAAATGCTGGTGAGGATGTGGAGAAAAGGAACCCTTCTACACTGTTGGTGGGAATGCAATCTGGTCCAGCCATTGTGGAAATCAGTGCGGAGGTTCCTAAGGTAGTTAAAAATAGATCTACCATATGACCCAGCTATGGCACTCCTAGGCATATATCCTAAGGACTCATCTCATTATCTTTGAGATACTTGCTCAACCATGTTTATTGCCGCTCTATTCACAATAGCTGGGAAATGGAACCAGCCTAGATGTCCCTCAACTGATGAGTGGATAATAAAGATATGGCACATTCACACAATGGAGTTCTACCCAGAGGTAAAGAAAAATGAAGTTATGAAATTTGCAGGAAAATGGATGGATCTGGAAAGGATTATACTAAGTGAGGTAACCCAGGCCCAGAAAGCCAAACGTCGCATGTTCTCTCTCATATGTGGATCCTAGCTACAGATGACTTGACTTCTGTGTGAGTAGGAGGAAAACTCAGTAGCAAAGGCCAGTAAGCTAGAAAAGAGATATAAAGTGAAGAGAAAGGAAGGGAGGTACTTAATAGGATGGTATCGTGTGTGTGTATATATATATATGTGTGTATATATATATATATATGTAGAAGAATAGATTAATGGGAGTGAAAAGGCCCAAAGTGAGGTCAGGGGAAGAGATTGAGTGAAGGAAAGGTGGAGGGAGGGCTAATCAAAATCTAAGAGGATATAAATAAATCATATGGAAACCTACTTTTTTGGACAATGGAACACTCAGGAGCCATAGATTGTTACTAGAAAATTTTCAGTGCCAGGGATGGGATATCTTCCAGTGAGTTGTTGGCCAGGGAGGTCCCTGGTTCCCCCAAAACATTACAGGCCATTGTTGAGGCTCTTGGTTTCCCACCAGGTTTAGATGGTTAAGACCCTATTGCTGAAGACTCCACAGACTTGGGCTTCAAGGCCACTGAGAAATCCTGCTGGAACTGAACTAATAACCTCCTCCATGCAGACCAGCTGACAGAAAGCTGGAAAAGGCCATTCTGCATGCAGTTCAATGGCAGAGAGAGAAATCACCAGTGAAGATACTCAACAGTGGACACTGCAAGCCTTATATTTAGCCAGCCAGACCAAATGAGTCAACCGGTCCAATAGTGGCACGTCTGGCATGGTGGAAACCAACTGCCTTCTAATTGGACTGGAGGCCTGCTCCATGGGAGGGAATACATCCCTGATACTGAAAACCTACAACAGGGGTAGTCATGAACCCTAGGGGTGTAACATCTGTTTCTGTCTGACTAAATGTATATACTATGTTCATCAAACTGCCCAGTAAGCACTTCTCTTAATGTTCATACCCTTATATTAATGCTATTCTCACTTTTGGTTGAGAACCTTCTCTTTTCAGATGGCAGTGACCTTGGGACAACTCAGAAGGCAACATGGTGCTGAGAAGAAGTGACAGAGGAATGCTCAGCAGTGCAGTATCTTTATCACACCTTCCAAGGCTCAGGGTCTATTGCGGAAGAGGTGGCGGAAAGAATGTAAGAGCCAGAGGAAGGGTAAGACTCCTTACAATGTGCTCCTCCAGACATAAAATGGCCTGGATATCCATGACCTCACAGTGCCCGACACTACCTACACAAGACCATCATAATAGGAGGAAAAGATCATGACATGAAAATAAAAGAGAGACTGATTGAGAGGATGAGGGGATATGATGGAGAATGGAGGGGAAAGTGGGGGGAAGGGAGGGCATTATCATGGGATATTGTTTATAATCATGAAAGTTGTTAATAAAAAAAAGAGTGGGAGAGAAAAATCTGAGGATAGGGCTTAGTGGTTAAGACAGTTGCCTACAAAGCCAAAGGACCCCAGGTTTAAGTCCCCAGTACCCACACAAAGACAGATGCAGAAGGTAGCACATGTATCTGGTATGCCCACTCTGTCTCTCTCAAAAAAAAGAATCTGAGGGCTGGAGAGAGAGCATCATAGCTATGGCGCTTACTGCGAAGCCTAAGGACCCAGGTTCAACTACTCAGAACCCATGTAAGCCAGACACACAAGGTGACACATGCACACAAGGTCGCACATAAGATGGCACACGTGTCTGGAATTAACTGCAGTGGCTAGAGGCCCTGAAGTGCCAATTCTCTCGTCTCTCCCCTCTCTCTCTCACTCATAAAAAAAAGGGCTGTTGCCAGCCGTGGTGGTGCACACCTTTGATCCCCACACTCAGGAGGTAGAGGTAGGAGGATTGCCATGAGTTTGAGACCACCCTGAGACTACATAGTGAATTCTAGGTTATCCTGGGCTACAGCAAGACCCTACCTCAAAAAATAAAACAATTTAAAAAAAAAAGAGGGCTGTGAACTGCAGAGATGACTCAGTGGTTAAGGTGCTCGCCTGTAAAACCTAACTACCAGAGTTCAATTCTACAGTACCTACATAAAGCTAGGTGCACAAAGTGGTGCATGCATCTGGAGTTCGTTTGCAGTGGCATCCATTCTCTATGTCTCTCTCTCTCTCTGCTTGCAAATAAATAAAAATATTTTTAAAAGATGGCTGGACATATGAAACATCTTGTTAATAATAATAAACATTAAAAAAAAAGATGGCTCAAGAAATGGCTTAGCTGTTAAGATGCTTGCCTATGAAACCTAAAGACCCAAGGTGGATTCTGCAGGACCCATGTAAGCCAGATGCACAAAGTGGTGCCTGCTTTTGTAGTTTGTTTGCAGTGCCTGGAGACCCTGGTGCACCCACTCTCTCTCTCTCTCTCCCCCTCTCCCCATCTCTCCCCCTCCCTCTCTCTCTCCTCAATTAATAAAATGTTTAAACAATTATTTTAAAAGAATCTGAGTTAATTATGAAATGTTTAATATGAAATATCCACTATACTATGAGCAAATGGTAACAATACATCTTTGCTTGGAAAGAAAGAATGTATCAGAACCAACCACACAGAGCAAATGAACTATTGGCAAAGTTTCCTCTCCTTCATGACACTAAAACTCAACCATATTGAATTGTGTTCCGAGTTACAACAGCACTTTCAGCTCCAAGAAGAGTCTACGGTCTAACCTGGCTAAATAAACCAAGACAGGACTACGTGACCCAGTATTAACCAGGTTAACCAGGTTTCCAACTCAAATCAATTCTGAATGCCAAACAGAATAACAACAACCACTGCAATAAGACATTTCAACGACAATGAATATCCACTTATTTTTGCCAATATGTAATAATGCATCCTCAGATAAACACAAGAGGAAAACCCCCAACTAAATATAATGGATTGGATTGAGGGACGTGGTGGCACATGCCTTTAATACCAGCACCCAGGAGGCAGAGATGGGAGGATCTCCATGAGTTGAAGGCCACCCTGATAATACGTAGTTAATTCCAGGTCAGCCTGGACCAGAGAGACAGCCTACCTCAAAAAAAGAAAAAAAAAATTGGAATAATCATGATGGGGCTAGAGGTGGTTCGGTGGTTAAAGGTGCTTGCTTACAAAGCCTTACAACCTGGGTTCAATTCCCCAGTACCCACATAAAGCCAGATGCACAAAATGGTGCTTGTATCTGGAGTCTCTTCTGGTACATCCATACTCCTTAAATAAATTTAAGAAAGAGAGGGCTGGAGAGATGGCTTAGCGGTTGAGGGGCTTGCCTGCAAAGCCTAAGGACCCAGGTTCAATTCCCAGTACCCACATAAAGGAAGATGCACAAGGTGGTACATGCATCTGGAGTTTGTTTGCAGTGGCTGGAGGCCCTGGCATGCGAATATTCTCTCTATCTGCTCCCCCACCCTCTCTCTCTCTCAAATAAATAAAATAAAAAAATAAACCGGGCATAGTAGTGCATGCCTTCAATCCCAGCACTTGGGGAGGCAGAGGTAGGAGGATCACTGTGAGTTCAAGGCCACCCTGAGACTACATAGAGAATTCTAGGTTAGCCTGAGTTAGAGTGAGAACCTACCTAAAAACCAAAAAAAAAAAAAAAAAAAAAAAAAGGCAGAAAGTGTGTGTGGACTATGGGTGCACCAGGACAAACTGTCACTGCAAACTCCAGATACATGCGCCACTTTGTGTATCTGGCTTCAGCTGGATACCAGGGAATCAAAGTGCTTTTAAATGATGAGCCATTTCTCCAACTCAATAAATAAAAAAATATTTTTTGCTGGGCATGATGGCGGCATGCCTTTAGTCTCAGCACTCTGGAGGCAGAGATAGGAGGATAGCTCTGTGAGTTTGAGGCCATCCTGAGACTACATAGTGAATTCTAGGTCAGCCTGGGCTAGAGGTGAGACCCTACCTCAAAAAAGAAAAAAATGTTTTTTACTAGGCAATCCAGGAATTAGCCTTTCAATTAGCAATTAGTAAGACCAGTTATTTAACACTAATATTACTCACTATAAAGTTTTAATGCAAAAGAGACTTTTTGAAATATTTTTATTTGCAAGCAGGGCGGAAGGGAGGGGAAGAGAAGGGAGGGGAGGAGAAGGCAAGGGAAGGCAGGGGAGGGGAAGGGAAGGGCACATGTCGGGGCCTCCAGCTGCAGCAAATAAACTCCAGAAGTATGTGCCTCTTTGTCAATCTGGCTTTGCATGGGTACTGGGGAATCAAACTCAGTCATTTGGCTTTGCAGACATATGCCTTAACCACTAAACCATCTCTCCAGCCCCAAAAGATACATTTTTGAAGTTGGGCATTGTGTTACCTGCCTTTAATCCCAGCACTGTGGGGGAAGGGAGGCTGAGATAGAATGATCACAGTGAGTTAAAGGCCAGCCTGGGCTACCTACCTCAAAGGAAAAAAATACATTTTGCATTGTATAGTCTTTTGTTTTTAAAAAATTAATAACTCCTAAAAATAAGTTACAGTAAATTCTACAATGTCATTCCTTCTTTTAAGTAAAATGGGAACGAGGAAAAGATGACATTTTAAAAATCAAATCACAAACGCTCAAATCTTTGCTACAAATATTTAGAACATCCAAAGTTGCCCTTGGAACTGTATTTACATTACATGCACTGCTCCAAACCTGCAGGTAGTGAAAAGGAACAAATTAAATTCCAATCAAAAAATGAGGCTGATAGATGACAGTCCATCAGCAAGTAAATAGAAATGCATGCTAATTTCAAGCTCCATTAGAAATGGAGTAGAGGCATACTTGCATATGAAGAAAACATGTGCAAGTTATTTAAAACGCAGAAAATAATGAACATTTAGAGGCTCTAACCAAGAAATGACAATGTTGACATTTTATATTGAAGTGTGGTATTTTTGCACACTTTGAACTTTCAATAACAAATGGATAATTCAGTATTGTGCTCTCAATACGTGAGTAGTGTGCAAACAGCATGAGGCAGAGCAAATGGAGTCCAACTGTCCAATTCACTAGGCTGTTAAGTCCAGACCTACATGGGGGCTGAGAAAACCACCACACTGCACAGCAGCATCTCCAAGAGCAAGAAACAAGCTCACTAGCACAGGGGCAAGTTTCACAAGAGGCTGCTCTGCGAACTCCCCCCAATATCTGTGTTTGACTTTGCTCCCTAAAAGCAAACAGAGGGTGCTACTGAGAAATTACCCAACATGTGCAGAAAAATCTCCAAAATTGTAGCTTCATCATCACTTGAGAAAAAATGATTTGGGGCTGAGGAGATGACTCAGTGGTTAAAGGCGCTTGCTTGCAAAGCCTGCCAGCATGGATTTAATTCTCCATAACCACATAAAGCCATATACACAAAGGGGTGGGCACATGCATCTAAAGTTTGTTTGCAATGGTAAGAGGTTCTGGTGCACCCATGTGCACTCATGCTCCCTCTGAGAGAAAACCCTGAGAGGATGTTTGGGTAGACAGGAAGAACAAGGAACTCTTATACCCACCTAGGGTAGAATGTATATTGAAAATAGCCTGAAACTTCTAAGGAAAGGCTTAGTTGGATTAATTTTGCTCCATTTCAGCCCTTAGGAGCAACTCTACCCTTCACCCTGGACAGGGTGAAGAAGCACATACTATTGAAACAGATTGCCAGAGCTAGGATGAACAGTGAGGAGGAGGACCCTAGTCTCCAAATACTGAGGGGCTAGGTTATAACTGCTAATTACTAATTGCAACCCTACAGCTATACTACTACTGGCTGCTCTTCTCAGTGTGTCCACCATCCTAATTAGAAGCCAAACAACAAAAGACACCAAAATGGTAAAAGCTCAGCTCTAGCTGGTATAAATAACTTATGTTTTTGGTTTGTCAAATTTTTTCCACATAGTCCCAGGACGACCCCCAATATATTAAGTGTTTTATTAGTTTGTAGTTTGGATCTGCAGCCACCTGGCTGGAGGACATGTCACTGCGAAGATCGAAGATGTGATGGTGGGTTTGAAATTCCAATCTAAAGATATGCAAAGTGCCTAGTTCCACCTGGAGTTCCTGAAGTGTACTGTGTGGCTTCTGACCAGCTCCTTCTGCCATTATGGAACCTCCCCTGGATCTGTAAGCTTCAATAAATCCCTTCCTCCATAACTGTGCCTGGTCTGGAAGTTCATCTCAGCGAACCCTGGAGCTGTCTGCTACAGAAATTGGTACCAGAATGTGTGGTGAGATGAACCTCATCATGTGGATTTTGGCCTTTTTGGACCTTCTGTTTTGAAGCAATGGGCATGGACTTGGTGCTTCCAACTGAAGATGCCTTCTGGAGTGGTAAACCAAGTTTTATGGACTATTCTGATGAGTGTGAGAATGCTAAGTGCAGACATTACTGAACTTAGAGACTTGGTTTATGAGCTTTCTAAGAGGAAGGAAGAACTGCAGAGGACTTTGTTGGAACCGGGCTATTGGCATAAGGGCTGGCTGCATTCTTTCTGCTGCCCAGGCCCAGAGAGTTTGAGCAAGGTTAAATTTGTAATGGACTGGTGTGCTTGGCTAAAGATACTAGACTGAGAGATTGAAGATTTTAAGTTGAAAACCTCAAGCAAGTTAAAATTACAGACACTGAGACTGGTTTTAGGTTACTGAAGCTGCTATTAGTAACATATTAGCAATCTTAAGAAAGATGGCCCAACTACTTTACATTAAAACAATGGAAAGGATGCCTGAGAAAGACAGAAATACAAACTCTTTTGGGGAAAGAGTTGAATGGAAAAAAAAAAAAAAAAAAAAACACAAGACCATGCTTTTCAAGACTATGATTTATTTCATCCTTGAATTAATAATATGGCTGTGTCCTACACACCTGTTATTAGTTTTGGAAGCATGAAAAATGTGTGGAGTGGTCATGAAATGCACACACGGTTCCAGGAGCCACAGCTGAGATGCAAAATGAGGCAGGGCATAATGCCCTCATAGGCTGGAAAAGCCATTAGAAGATGGACCATGGTTTGCACAGAGATTTGGATATACCAGGACTGTGCAAAGGCTACCATGGAGGCTGTTAGCTAGGGATGGAAGTTTTCCCTGGCTACTCTGCCCAGCTGGAGGGGTGGAACCAGAAAACTGGAACTGCCAGTCACTGGACTTGAAGTGCAGAAGTTTGATGTTTGCCTGATGGTGGGTGAGTCTGCAATGCTCTAGTCTCTTCTTCCTATGCCTTATACCAGTTGAAAGTTTACCCTGTGCCTTTATATGTTCAAAGTATATAACTTGTTTGATTTTACAGGCCTCATAGCTAAGAGACAATCTTAAATCTCAGACTTGGCATTTTGGAACTATCTTAAATTGGTCAAGACTGTAGGGACCTTTGAAATTGGACTGAACACAATTCACAATGTGTGGTTTTGAATCAATTGGTGGCCAGGGGTGGAATGTGGTAGTATGAACAATAGGCCCCCAATCTACTCAGTGTGTTATTAGTTTTTAGTTTGGATCTGCAGCCACATGGAAGAGGTGTCACTGGGCAGATCTCAGGGTGTGGTGGTGGGTTTGAAATTCCAATCTAAAGATATGCAAAGTGCCTGGAGATATGCAAGTTCCACCTGGAGTTCCTGAAGTGTGCTATGTGGCTTCTGGCTTGTGGCTTTTCTTCTCTCTCTGCTTGGACCTGTGAAAGCAGGCCAGCTTCTTCTGCCATTATGGAATTTCCCCTGGATCTGTAAGCTGCAGTAAGTCCTTTCCTCTATAACTGCCTGATGTGGAAGTTCATCTCAGGGACTTGAAGCTGTCTACTACAACCTCTAACTTATTGTATACCTGAGGATGACCTCAAATTTCTTATCCTCCTATCTCTATTTCCCTGGAATGCTGAGATCACAGGTATGTACTATTGAGCCCAACTTTAAATATGACTTTTAAGCTGGCCATGGTGGTGCATGCCTTTAATTCCAGCACTCAGGAGGCAGAGGTAGGAGGATCCCTAGGAATTTGAGGCCAGCCTGAGACTAGTGAATTCAAAAGTAAATAAATATGACATGTATTAAAGAAAAACTTGAATAAACTGGGCTGGGGAGATGGCTCAGTGGATAAAGCACTTAGCTCCCAATTGAGTATTTTAGTACGGATTTCCAGACCCCACAAAAAAGCAGAAAGCTATGGCAGGCTTCTATAATCTCAGTGTGCATAAGGCTTCCAAGTGTGCATAAGACAAAGACAAGAGAATTTCCTGGAAGCCATCAATATCAAGAGACCCTGCTTCAAACAGAGTAGAAGAGGAGGGCTAACCCAAGTGCCCTCTGACCGCCACAAGAGCATCATGGCAGGTGCATGCACGCACGCACGCACGCGCGCGCGCGCACACACACACACACACACACACACACGGTAATATAATAGGTATTGGGACTGAGGAGTGAGCTCCCTGGTTAAAAGCCTTTGTTTGAAAAGCCTGCCCACCCAGCTGGATCCAATTCCCCCAAGCACTCACATAAAACCTGATGCAAAAAGTGGCAAAATGGAGCCGGGCATGGTGGTGCACGCCTTTAATCCCAGCACTCAGGAGGCATAGGTAGGAGGATCGCCATGAGTTTGAGGCCACCCTGAGACCACATAGTGAATTCCAGCCTGAGCTAGAGCAAGACCCTACCTCAAAAACTAAATAAACAAATAAATAACAAAGTGGCAAGTTGGGCTGTAGAGAGGTCAGCAGTTAAGGCACTTGCCTGCAAAGCCTAAAGACCCAGGTTCAATTCCCCAGGACCCACATAAATACAGATGCACAAGGTAGCATATGTAAAGTAAGTTCCTTTGCAGTGACTAGAGGCCTTGGCACACCCATTCTTTCTCTTTCTCACCCTCTCAAAAAAAATGGGCAAATAAACATAACAATTTTTTAATTTATTTATTTGAGAGAGCGAGAAAGGGGCAGAGAGAGAGAGAGAATGAGCACACCAGGGCCTCCAGCCACTGCAAACAAACTCTAGATGCATGCACTACCTTGTGCATCTGGCTTATGTGGGTACTGGGGAATCAAACTAAGGTCCTTTGGCTTTGCAGGCAAATGCCTTAAACGCTAAGCCATCTCTCCAGCCCAATATAGCAATATTTTTTTAAAGTGACAATTCTACTCTGGCGTTTCCAAGAGTGCATGCACACATGCAATTTTTTTTATTTAAATTGTATTTTAATGCTAAACTTTTCCACTTGTTTTACTCCTAAAATAACTCACTCAATTGTGGGCAAAAACAATTCTTGGAGCTGGAGAGATGGTTTAGTGATTAAGGCACTTGCTTGCAAAGCCTAAGTACCAGAGTTCAGTTACTCAGTACCCATATGTAAGCCAGATGCACAAAATGGCATATGCACCTGAAGTTTATTTGAAGTGGCTAGAGGCCCTGGTACACTGGTTCTCTCCCTCCCTCCCTTCTTCCTTCTGTCTCTCTCTCTGCCTCTTTCTCTCTCTCTCAAATAAATTAATATCTTTACAATGTCCTTGGACTGGAAAGATGGTTTAGAGGCTACGGCACTTGCCTGCAAAGCCTAAGTATGCAGGTTCAACTACCCAGTACTCACATAAGCCAGATACACAAGCACAAGCATCTGGAGTTCATCTGCAGCAGCTGGAGACTCTGGTGTGCCCATTCTCATATACTTTCTCTCTCTCTCAAATAAATAAATGTCCAGCATTCCATAACTAAAGGAATTAATTAGTATTTGTGGTGGTCTGAATCATATGTCCCCCACAAACTCATGGGTTTTGTATACTTGGTCCTCAACTAGTGGCAATTTGGGAGGTGAAGCCTTACTAGAGGAGGTATATTGTTGGGGAAGGGCTTAGGGATGTTATGGCCAGTTGCCCCTGGTTTTCCACCTGTTGTGGCAGAGGTGATGTCCAATCTCTGTTCATATCATGCTTTCCCCTGCCATCATGAAGTTTCCCTCAAGACTACAAGCCAAAATAAAATCTGTCCTGCCACCAACTGCTTTTGGTCAGGTGCTTTGTCCCAGCATTTTACCTCATCAGAAGTTAAAACATACCTAAAACTCATACTATTTATTACACAGATGACAAAATTCAAAACTACAGGGTTAAGTCTCATAAGATTAAAAACAACTAAGAGCGTGCTATTATTTTAATTCGTCAGATAACAGACATTTAACCAATGATAAATTAGCAACCAGAAATATCCACACCACACAATTCTGTTTATTTTTAACCTTTGAAGAATTGGGTTTTTAGATGGGTCTAGTGACACATGCCTAGAATCATAATATTTGGGAAGCTGGGGCAGAAGAACTGCCTCATGTTTGAGACTAGCCTGGGCAATACAACGAGTTTCCTGACAGCCTGGGCTATAGAATGAGACCCTATTTCTCAATAAATAAATAAATAAATAAGCATCAAAATAGGAGAGCTGAGCACCACTGTGGCGCACACCTTTAATCCCAGCACTCGGGAGGCAGAGATAGGAGGACTGCCGTGAGTTCAAGGCCACCCCAAGATTGCATAGTGAATTTCAGGTCAGCCTGGGCTAGAATGAGACCTTACCTCAAAAACAAAAACAAAAAAAAAAAAGAAAGGAAAATAGTTGGAAAGGGGTTTAATGGAGGGGATATTTGGGAAGGAGAAAAGGGAAGTGGTAAGAGGCAATTATGATCATGGTATATTGTCTATGTTTACGAAAGTTGTTAATAAAATGTTTTAAAAATGTAAAGAATAAAAATGGACAATTTAGACACTTTTCCAGACACATACAATGGGCCAATAACAACATGAAGAGATTCAACTTTACTCATCAATACAGACTTGCAAGCCAAAATAATGGGACAATATTCCAAATGCCACAGGATGGATGTCAAATTATTAGTATTATTATTACTTAAGAAGGGCCAGGTGTGGTGGCACACACCTTTGATCCCAGCACTTGGGAGGCAGAGGTAGGAGGATCACCATGAGTTTGAGGGCAGCCTGAGACTACATAGTGAATTCCAGGTCAGCCTGGGCTAGGGTGAGACCCTACCTCAAAAAAACAAACAGTAAAAAAAAAAGTTAACAAGTATTGGTGCAGATGTGGAGAGATTAGAACCCTTGATGCATTGCTGGTAGAAATGCAAAGCAGTGCAGCTACTCATAACACTGTGGTAGTTCATTAAAATACTAAACAGAAGCCACAGTGGTGGCACACAAGGTAATGCTAATACTCAAGAGGCTGAAGCAGGATGCAGTGAATCTGAGGCCTGTCTGGGTTTTAGAGGGAATCCAATGCCAGCCTGGGCTATAAGAGCCTGTCTCAAATAACCATACACACAGACACACACATAAAAACCACCCATAATTATTGCATGATCCAGCAATTCCACTTCTGGGTATATTTCTGCAAAGAAATGAAAACAGGAAGCAGGAAATAGTAGCCCCCACCTGTAACCCCAGCACTAAGGAGGTGGAGGCAAAAGGATCAGAAGCCCAAGGACATTCTCAGCTACACAGCAAGCTTGAGGCTAGCCTGGGTTATATAACATCGTGTCTCAAAAAAAAGGAAAGAGACAAGAGAAGGAAGGGAAGGGGAAGAAGCAGAGGGGAAAGGAGGAAAAGGGGGAGGAATGGGAGAAAGAAGGGGAGGAACAGAGGTATATGAAACCATCATTAATCAGGTGTATATTTTAGGATTTCAGGAAGATTAAAGATTCTCTTCTATGATGATGATCAGTTTTCATCACAAAAAAGCATGTTAGGGTCTAGGAAGATGGTTCAGTGGGTAAAGGTGCTTTCCTGCAAAACCATCCAGCCTGAATTCAACTCCCCAATAGCCATGTAAAGCCAGACAAAGTGGCACATGTGTCTGGATTTCGTATGTAGCAGCAGGAACCCTAGTGTACTCATTCTCATTCATTCTCTCCCTCACTCTCTTTAAAATATTTTATTTTTATTCATTTACTTTGACAGAGAAAGAGGGAGAGAATGGGCGCACCAGCCACTGCAAACGAACTCCAGACACGTGCGCCCCCTTGTGCATCTGGCTAATGTGGGTCCTGGGGAAATCGAACCTGGGTCCTTTGGCTTTGCAGGCAAACAATGCCTTAACCACTAAGCCATCCCTCCAGCCCCTCTCTCTCTCTTAATAACTAAAAATATTAGCCAGGCATGGTAGCACACACCTTTAACCCCAGCACCCAGGAGGCTGAGGTAGGAAGGATAGCAGTGAGGCTACCCTACATAGTGAATTCCAGGTCAGCATGCGCTGGAGTGAGACCCTATCTTCAAAGACACACACACACAAAAAAAGGTTTATCAAAGATAAAAAGCAGCCTAAGAACTGAAGATGTAGCTGTGTTGGCAGAGTCCTTACCTAGCAGGCACAAGGCCCTGCAATCAATCACCAGCACGACATAAACCAGCTGTACTGTCATATGCCCGTCATCCCAGCGCTCAGGAGGAGGGGGAGACAAGGTCATCTTCAGCTACACACCAAGTGGAGACCAACTTGGGCTACATTAGAAATCTGTGTGGGTTTGGGGGGGGAAGGAAGGGGGTGATCTAAAGGATGAGGGTGTAGCTTAGTGGTAGTGGGCTTGCCTAGTATAACTTGACTTCAATCCTAGTACCACCAAAAAAAAAAAAAAGAGGAGGGAGGAAGGGGAGGGGAGGGTGGTTGGAAGACAAGGAGGGAGGGAAGGATGAGAGATTAGAAAGGTATTCTTTGGGCTAGGGAGATGGCTAAGTGGATAAAGCACTCACCATTCAAACTGGCGTACCAGAGTTTAATGCCCAGACCTCAGGTGAAAAGTTAGAAGCCACAGGAGGCTCCTACAACACCAGGACACTGACCTTTTAATGGGAAGCAGACACAGCACTTCCCAGAAGCTCTTGGCCCAAAAGGTGTTCCCTGACCTCTGCCCACCAATGTGGCATATGTGCACCTGCACTCAATATACACATACACCCAAATAATGATGCAAACAGTCTAAAAAGAAAAGGTATGTAGCCGGGCATGGTGGCGCATGCCTTTAATCCCAGCACTTGGGAGGCAGAGGTAGGAGGATCACTGTGAGTTCGAGGCCATCCTGAGACTACATAGTGTATTCCAGGTCAGCCTGGACTAGAGTGAAACCCTACCTTGAAAAAAAAAGAAAAAAGAAAAAGTATGTCAATTGGATACTATATGGAGAAGATTTCATCAATGATTAGGTTTGGGTGGGAGAAAAGAAACAGGAGTTGGAGAAAGTTCCCAAGTTGCCCATAGGGCAATTTGATACTGAGCCTCTCTATAATCTGTGGCCTCACCTGTTACTGTACCACCCACAAAGTAGACTTCAGAAAGATTTTTTTCTCCTTAGTTCATCTCATTTGCCATCTTTGCCAGACACCCACCTAAAAGATAAGGCTATGAGTCCTTGCCTTTAAGAAGCTTACAAGGCTCACTTTCTAGCAGGAAAGGCAAACAGAAACATCAATAAGGTTCATTGCCATGCAAGTTTTCTAAGAGAACTTAGTAAGAAGTTTCCTCCTAGAAGTAAAAATGCTGAATTTTGAGACATTACTAAAGCTCATCACTTAGGAAACAACTTTACAAAGATGTCTGGACACCTCCTCCTCCAATCCAATCCAGTGCTCTTCAACATAGTCCCCTTCATCCCTATGACCTTTTACCTCCACTATCTTAACACCAAGCAGGCTGTACACAGAAAAATACATCTTCTCGCCAGGCGTGGTGGCACACGCCTTTAATCCCAGCACTCAGGAGGCAGAGGTAGGAGGACCGCTGAGAGTTAAGAGGCCACCCTGAGACTATATAGTGAATTCCAGGCCAGCCTGAGCTAGAGTGAGACCCTACCTCGGGGGGGGGGGGGGACGACTTCTAAGCATTAACAAGAATTAAAAATCTTCTCCAGGGCTGGAGAGAAGGCTCAGCAGTTAAACGTGCTTGCATGCAAAACTTGCTGGCCCAGGTTCAATTCCCCAGCACCCATGTAAAACCACATGCACAAAGCAGCACCTGTTGTCTAGAGTTTGTTACAAAGGCAAGAGAGCCTGGCATGCCCATATTCTCTCATAAATATTTTAAAATTTAGGATAGCCAGGTGTGGTGCTGCACACCTTTAATGACAGCACTTGGAAAGCAGAGGTAGGAGGGTCGTTGGGAGTTTGAGGCCAGCCAGAGACTATGTGGTAAATTGCAGATCAGTCAGCTTGGGCTACGTGAGACCCTACCTTGAAAAATAAAGAATAAGAAGAGCTTCTCAAATTATGAAAGGCCCTATGATGTCTCACAGCTTTATCTTGTGTGTGTGGCATATACATGTGTGTGTGCGTGCATGTGGAGGTCTGAAGCTGATGCCAGGTGTCTTTATTGCTCTCCACCCTATTTCTGTGTGTGTGTGTGTGTGTGTATGTGTGCGTGTGCGTGCACATGCGCACGTGTATGTGGGCAGAGAACAACTTCAAGGTGTCCATCCTCTGCCCCTACCTTTTCTTTTGCCACTGTGTCAAGGCTAGCTAGCCCATGAGGAGCTTCCAAATTCTCCTGGCTGTGCCTCCATTGCCATAGACAGGCTAGGATCACAGAGACCATTGCCACTTTGATCCAGCTTTATGTGGGTGCTGGGGAGAATAGAAAACAGGTTGGCAGGCTTGCAAGCAAGCACCTTTAACTGATAAAACATCTCCCCAGGCCCCACCTTACTTTTTTTTTTTTTTTTTTTTTTTTTGGTTTTTCAAGGTAGAGTCTCACTCTAGCCCAGGCTGACCTGCAATTCACTATGGAGTCTCAGGTGGCCTCGAACTCACGGCAATCCTCCTACCTCTGCCTCCCCAGTGCTGGGATTAAAGGCATGAGCCACCACGCCTGGCTCCCACCTTACTTTTTGAGACAGTGTCTCCCTGAACCTGGAGATCACCAATTCAGCAGAACTGGCTGGCCAGCAAGTTCTATGGATCCACCTGTCTCTAGTTCCCCAGCACAGGGATTACAGACACATGCCACCATATCTAGCTTTTTATATGGGTAACGGGAATCTGAACTGAGGTCTTCACGCTTGCATGGCAAACACTTTACCATCTGAGCCATCTCCCTAGTCCTCAGTTTACAGCTTTAGAATAAAATCCAAACACAGCCATCTGTGACCTGGTCTTTGTCTTCCCTGACAATGTCATATGAGGGCTTCTCTGCACCTCTAGTACTCAAAGTACGCAAGTCTCCTCTAAACAAAACAAGAGTCATTCCCAAAGACTCAGGCACTTTACACTTGCCAAGGACCTTATTCTTTCGGCTAGAGATCTTTGCACATACCATCACTAGCCCAAAACAAGCAAGGCTGTCATGTCTCAAATCAATGTGACTTTCTCAAAAAATTGCAAAACCTGCCAGTTACTCTGGATCTCCATATCTGGTTAAGATCTCCAGAAGAGAAGAACTCCCATTTTGGACATAGTGAGTTTGAGAAATCATGGGGCATGTGTACTAGTTAGCTTCTTATCCCTAGGACAGAGCTCTCAAGGAGATACCAGTTGGCGGGGAAGATTACTTCAATTTACAGTTTCAAGGGGAAGTTTCATCACGGCCACGAAAGTATGACAGGCCTGAACAGGAAGCCTGAGATACATCTCCACACCAGCAAAAACGAAGCAGTCTGAGTACTGAGCATGGGCCTGGGCTATGTTACCCCAAAGGCAGCCCCCAACAAGGCTCCACCTCCCAAAGACCTAATAACCTTCCCAAATGACCACCAGCTGGGAACCAAGCATTCAAAAGACATGAGCCTATGGGGGACATTTCATTCAAACTACAATCCATCAGAGTTGCTTCCTAGCGCACAGGTGACCGTGTGGATCAGAAAAAGAGACATCTGTGCTCCAAATAGGGAATTGGATGTTAGTACTTAAAGCTGATGATAGAAGCCAAGGCTCTGGGGTTAATTCACCAGCACTACAAAATAATAATAATAGGCAGCGATTATACACAGGGCAGTGATTTTCAACTAGGAAAAAGATGGCACCACTTATCTCTAAGTCACTATATAAGCTGTTACTGCTGGGCACACACCTTTAATCCCAGTATGAGACTACACAGTGAATTCCAGGTCAGCCTACGCTAGATTGAGACCCTCCCTCCAAAAAAAGTTCCTGATGGGAGTAAAGGTGCTGTCACATCGGTGTGCTAAAACTAAGATACTGCGGATAGAAACCTATGAAAAGGAGGGAGAGAAGGAAGAAGGGAGAAAACAAGATTGATAACACAATTTCTCACTCAATATGCCCTTTCGTGCATCTCATGCTTTTCTTCTCTCATGTGATTTCAACTCACATTTCCGCCAAGTGTGGTGCTCGCACCTATAATCCCAGCACTCAAAGACTGCTGTGAGTTTGAGGTTAGCCTGGGCTAGAAGGAGACCCTCCCTCAAAAGAAAAAAAAGTTAACTCACTTTTCATCCAGTTCAAATGCCACCATCTCCCAGAACAACTTCACCACCACCTCATGCCAAGTTTCTTTGTGTTAGCATCATATGCAACTTAACCCAAAAAGGTGTGGTGATACAGTCCTGAATCCCAGAACTCAGAAATCTGAGGCAGAAGGATGAAGAGTTAGGATACACAAGGTCTTGTCTATACAAAGAAAAAAACTAACCCTCACACCATGTCTGGTCAGTACTAATATGGCTCTAAAGAAGGCTGTATGCACGACAGCGGGACATGGACCTCCTCCATTTACACTGTGCACACTCAGGGATAAAGACCGTGTCTTAATCACCTGTGAGCCCTCAAAACCCATCTTAAAACTTAGTAAAAGTCAAAAGTAGTAAAGAATTGAGCAAAGGATATAAATGGTTTGCCCACTCATTCCTCTTGTAAAGCAAAGAGTCCATTTACTTAATCTTATTTTAAATATTTTTATTTATTTGCAAGCAGAGAGATAGAAGAATGGGCAAACAGAGGGAACACCAGCGTATGCACCACTCTATGCATCTGGCTTTACATAAATACTGGGAACTGAATCCTGGTGGTCGGGCTTTGCAAATGAACACCTTTAACCACTGAGCCATTTTTTTAATTTTTATTTTTTTTGATTTGAAACAGGGTCTCATGTATCCCAAGCAAACCCAGAATTCGAGCCCTCCACTCTCCAGCCTTTGCCTCCCAAGTGCTGGTATGAGCCACCTGCATCACCACACCTGGCTTAAACTCAATTTCTTTAGTATTTTCTTTTGTTTAATATTTTTTTATTTATTTATTTGAAAGAGGTAATATGGGCACACCAGGCCTCTTGCCCCTGCAAACAAACTCTAGATAGACACACCAATTTATGTGTCTGGCTTTAAGTGAGTACTGAGGAATTGAACCAGAGCCAGCAGCTTTGCAAGCAAAGCGTGTATAACCTCTGAGCCATCTCTCCAGCCCTAAATATTTACTTTTAAACATCTTTTCTTATTGTTTGTGTGAAGTGTGTGTCCCTGGAGGGTGTTGGTCCTCTACGTCCACCTTGTTTCAAACAGTGTCTCTCTAGTTTACTGCTGGGAAGGTCAGACTATTTGGCCTGGTTCTTCCTCCCGTTGCCGTAAGTATGTTGGGATGGCAGACTTATGCACCGGTTTTACGTGGGGTCCTAAGAACCTGTACTCGGGTGGGCAGGGCAGCAGACCAAGCCCCTTTCACCTGATGAGCCATTCTCCCAGCCCTTAAATTCCATTCTTTAAAGTAAAACCCCACCTGTACAGTCTTTAAAACTCACTGCCAAACACAAAAATATCCTTATCAAAACGCTTAGTAGTAAATTCTGGAGAGAACCCTCACAAGAACAAGTATGACAAAGACGCTGAAGGACATGAGGGTGTCAACCCTGAATTTGGGCCAACCAGACATGCATTATTGGGTAGGCATGTAGTCAACCTTTTTTTTCCCCCAACAAGGCCAAGACAGACAAGACACACACACACACACACACACACACACACGCACATCCTTTAAAAGTGAACAGAGGGTCAACACTCGTGGAAGTCCAGCCCTCTGGAGGCTAAGGCAGGAAGAGTGCGTGTCCCAAGCCGGCCTGGGGCTACAGCAGCGACTGTCCCAAAATAACAAAGTCAACACCCGCCTCCAGCGACACTCCTGAAAACCAGCACTAGGAGGGCAGCGCGTGCAATGCAACGGCCTCATTTGGACTTAAGGGTGACGGGTAACAGGCTGAGGCCGAAGCCCACCGCGGCGGGGCAGGACGGGGCGGGGCGGGGCGGGGCGGGGCGGGGCGCAGCTCCCGGCCTCGGTGGAGACAGGGGGAGCGGGCCTCGCGACGTTGCCGTCCCGCGCCCGTTCGCTTCCGCCGTGGGGAGGGGCGCAGGCAGCACGAACCCCGAGAACACCCTCCGGCAGCGCCCTGGACGGGGCACACCCCCCCCCCCCGCAGCCAGGCCCGCGGCCACCCGGACGAGGCAGGGGGGCGGCGCGACGACGCGGGGCCGCGGGCGGTTGGGCGGGCGGGCGCCGAGGCCTGCGCCACAAAGTTTAGAAAGCGCGAGAAAGTTTTGCCGCGGCGGCGCGGGGGGACCCGGAGACGGGCCTCGTCCACCGCCGCGGCCGCTCAACTTCTTCCCGAGCGAGCGAGCGCGGCCCCGCCCGTCGCTCCGTCCGCCCGTCCGTCCGCCGCCCCGCGTCGGCCCCGGGCCCCGCCGGACGCTCCCTCCCGAAAGGGCGGCGTCTCCCGGGAGACGCCCAGGAAAAGCGCGGCCGACTCCCCGCACTCCCTCAGCGCCACGGCGGCCACGAGAAGTCACCTGCGACGAGCCGCTCGAGCGCTGGACCACTGCTGAGGCGCGAAGCCAGCCGACGGCCGCCGCTTTGTCTCCCTCCCCGTCCGGCTCCGAGGAGGAAATGGGCCGCCCGGCCCCCCGCCCCGCGCGCCGGCCCGGCCCGCGCCCCGCCCCGCCCCGCCCGCCCGCCCGCCCGCCCTTCCCGGCACCTCCCTCCGCCGCGCTCTTCCCGGAGCCTCCCGCCGCCGCCCGGCCCCGCACGTCCGACCCTAGCCCGTCCCGCCTCTTCTGGGACCCCCCGCCCCAGCACACACACACACGCGTAAGGGAACCGGGACCTCCCAAAGCACCCCTTCCTAGACCCTAAAGTGAGCGCTCGTACCAGGGCAGGGAGGAGGAGCGCTGACTCCCGGAACAGCCCGCGAGCCGGGGAAGGCGCGGGGAGGGCAGGTGAGTCATGGCTCCCTGCACAGGTGAGTCTCGGGCGGGCGCGGCCCGGGCAGGCCCTGCCCCGTCCCATACTCTAGGGACCCGGCCCGGCAGGGAAGTAATCCTGGGACACAGTCTTCTAAGGGTAACCCCTAGGATCCATGACTCCCAGAAAAGTGCTCTACGCCCTGGTTTTTACCAAAGAAGAAACACCCTAAGTGAAAAACCCACAGAACTAGAATCCGATTCTAGAGACCTGTTTTGTTGTTTCAGGAGTTTTACTGTTGTTGTTTTTTTAATATATTTTATTTATTTGCAAGGAGAGAGAGAGGGTGTACCAGGGCCTATAGCCACTGCAAGTGAACTCCAGTCGCATTCACTACTTTGTGCATCTGGCTTGACGTCAGTACTGGGGAATCAAACCTGGGTTGTCAGGCGCCTGAATCGCTGTGCCATCTCTCCAGCCCGTTTTGAGATTTTTTTCTTTTTAATACTTTTATTTGGGCTGGAGAGAGGACTTAGCAGTTAAGGCGCTTCCTCACAAAGTCAAAGGACCCAGGTTCAATACCCCAGAACCCATGTAAGCCAGATGCACAAAGTGGTGCATGCGTCTGCAGTTCATTTGCAGCGGCTAGAGGCCCTGGTGCACCCATTCTCCTCCGTCCCTCCCTCCCTCCCTCTCTCTGCCTGACTCTCTCAAATAAAGAAATAAAGAAATAGGGCTGGAGGGATGGCTTAGCGGCTAAGGCGTTTGCCTGCAAAGCCAAAGGACCCAGATTCGATTCCCCAGGACCCACGTTAGCCAGATGCACAAGGGGGTGCATGCATCTGCAGTTTCTTTGCAGTGGCTGGAGGCCCTGGCACGCCCATTCTCTCTCTCTTTCTCTCTCAAATAAATAAATAAAATAAAATAATTTATTTGTTTGCAAGTAGAGAGGGAGAATGGGTCGCCAGGACCTCCAGCCACTGCAAATGAACTCCAGATAAATGCACCAATTTGTGTATCTGGCTTTACATGGGTACTGGGGAATCAAACTCTGGTTCTTAGGCTTTGCGGGCAAGCGCCTTAACCACTGAACCATCTCTCCAGCCCAGGATTTTTTTTCTCTTTTTATGAGGTAGTGTCTCACTCTAGCCCAGGCTGACCTGGAATTCACTATGTAGTCTCACACTGGCCTCCCAGGTGCTGGGGTTAAAGGTATGCACCACCACACTCAGCAGGAATTTTGTGTGTGTGTGTGTGTGTCTGTGTGTTTGAGGTAGGGTCACACTCTAGCTCAGGCTGACCTGGAAACGATGTAGTCTCAGAGTGGCCTAGAACTCACAGCGATCCTCCAACTTCTGCACTCTGCCCCCAAGTGCTGAATTTAAAGACGTGTGCTACCACGCCTGGCAGGATTTTCTTTTTTATTATTGTTTTAAAGAGATAGAGAGAATAGGTGCTCCAGGGCCTCCAGCCACTGAAAATGAACTCCAGATGCATGCACTACTGTCTTATGTAGGTCCTGGGGAATCAAACCTGAGTCCTTTGGCTTAGCAGGCAAACACCTTAAGTGCTAAGCCATCTCCCCAGCCCATAGATTTGTTTCTTAAGACAAAGTTTCATGTAGGTTTGGCTGGCCTAGAACTGGCTATGTAGCCAGTAACTCTTGAAGCTGCTGCTGTCACCTTACTATGAGTACAAACCTGAGCCAGCATGCCTTGACTCTTGTAAAGTCCCTAGAAACCAGCTAAGTGCTCCCCTTTATTAAGGAGATGGAAAAACCAAAAGCCTTTCTGATCCAGATGAGAAAGTTAGCATCCCTTCTTGGGATTGTACCTTTGTACCTTCACACATAAGTTTATCCTAGCCATTTAGGGACTTTTATTCTCACCCTTCCTGCATTATCTTCTTGGTGAATACTGCAAAAGGAAAACAAAAAATTTATAAACATATTAACCTGTATAGGAAACCCTAATAAAATAAAAATAATAAAAATAGGGAGACTGAGGCAAAAGGATAGCTACTTTGAGGCCATCCTGGGTTGCATAATGAGACCTTGTCTCAGAAAAATAAAAAGAAAGAAAATACATATAAAATCAATGTTTCTCCAGGATCAAGGGATGTTAAAATTGCAGTGATTGGTGTATCTATAAACTCGAATTAGAGTAAGACAACAGTATCTGTTGTTTGTTTTGTCTGAGTAGGATGCTAGAGAAATCTGTTCTCAACATATTTATCCTACTGCGCAGGTCTCCCTGTCCCCCAAGGGAAAGTCAAACTTCTGAAAGACAACACCTGACACAGTGCCACCCCTCAGGAGATAACCCAGTGAACATTTGTGATTACACAGGTACAAAGCAGGTACACTGATTCAAAGTACCATGGATTTATACTAGTTAAGAGATGCTAACAAGAGCCGGGCGTGGTGGCGCACACCTTTAATCCCAGCACTCGGGAGGCAGAGGTAGGAGGATTGCCATGAGTTCGAGGCGACCCTGAGACTCCATAGTGACTTCCAGGTCAGCCTGGGCTAGAGTGAGACCCTACCTCAAAACAACAAAAAATAAAATAAAATAAAGAGAGATGCTAACAAACGGTGCCGGGCTTGATGGCACATGCCTTTAATCCCAACACTCGAGAGGCAGAGGTAGGAGGATCGTCTTGAGTTCGAGGCCACCCTGAGACTACATAGTGAATTCCAGGTCAGCCTGGGCTAGAGCAAAACCCTACCTCAAAAAAAAAAAAAAAAAGAGAGAGAGAGAGAGAGAGATGCTAACAAAAGATAATGGAATCATGAAGTTGGGAGAGAACAAACATCAAAAGAAAGAAGGATAGAATGGAGAGATGTCTCAGCAGTTAAGGCACTTTGCAAAGCCTAAGGACCAAGGTTCGATTCCCCAATACCTATGTAAGCCAGATGCACAAGGTAGCACATGTATCTAGAGTTAATTTGCAGTGGCTAGAAGCCCTGGCGTGCCCATTCTCTCTCTCTGCCTCTTTCTCTCTCACATAAATAAAATATCAAAAAGAAGGGAAGGAAGAGGGATGATCTGGAGAGATGGCTCAGCGGTTAAGGCACTTGCTTACAATGCCTGGCAGCCTGAGTTCAGTTCTCCAGTACCCAAGTAAATCCAGATGCACAAAGTGGCGCATGCATCTTGAGTTCTTTTGCAGTGGCAGGAGACCCTGCTGCGCCCGTTCTCTGTGTCTCCCTCTCATTCTCATTTTGCAAATAAATTATTAAAAAAAAGAGAGACTATATAGCTCAGTGCTCCCTAGCATGTTTTCAAGGTCCTGGATTAAATCTCCAGCACTCCAAAAAGAAAAGAAGGGCTGGAGAGATGGCTTAGCCGTTAAGGCACTTGCCTGCAAAGTTTAAGGGCCAAGGTTGGATTCCCTAGTACCCATGTAAGGCAGATGCACAAGGTGGCACATGCGTGTCCTCCCTCCCTCCCTTTCTCTCCCCACTTCCCTCTATCAAATAAAGAAAGAAAAAGAAAAAGAAAAATAACATACCTTTACAAAGCCAGCTATACTCTATTCTGTTTCTACCTTCAGGGTCTTGACTCTTATAGTTTCCTCTGCCTAAAGTATCTATAACACCCCCCCTCACACACACACACAATTCACTTGGTTATATCAGAACATAGTTATCAATTAATATTTGTTTGGCAGGGCTGTTTCACCTGCACTCAGGAGGCTGAAGCAGAGGGACTGCTATCACCAGGCCAGCCTGGAAAAACCTATGTAGAGAGGCGAGGGGTGTGACTCAGTTGGTAAAGAGCCTGCCTTGCATGCACAAAGCCCTGGGCTGTATTTGCATAACTAATCATTCTCAGCTACATAGTGAACTCGAAGGCAGCCTGGGCTGCATGAGACCCTATCTCAAAAGTTCGATTCCCCAGGACCCACGTTAGCCAGATGCACAAGGGGGCACACAGGTCTGGAGTTCATTTGCAGTGGCTGGAGGCCCTGGCGTGCCCATTCTCTCTCTCTCCCTCTTTCCCTGTCAAATAAATAAAAAAAAATATTTTTTTAAAAATAAAGTAGAGGGGAGCTGGAGAGATGGCTTAGTGATTAAGGCGTTTGCCTGCAAAGCCAAAGGACCCAGGTTCGACTCCCCAGGACCCACGTTAGCTAAGACGCACAAGGGGGCGCATGTGTCTGGAGTTCGTTTGCAGTGGCTGGAGGCTGTAGCACACCCATTCTGCCTCTCTACCTGACTATTTCTGTATCTCTCTCCCAAATAAATAAATAAAAATAAAATCCTTAAAAAAATAAAATAAAGTAGAGGGCTGGAGTGATGGCTTAGCAGTTAAGGCAGCCTGTGAAGCCTAAGGATCCCAGTTTGATTCCCCAAGCCCCACGTAAACCAGATGCACAAGATGGCACATGCAAGGAGTTTGTTTGCAGTGGCTAGAGGCACTGGTGTGCCCTTTCTCTTTCTCTTTGTCTCTCTCTCAAATAGATAAAATATATATATTTGTTTTTTTAATAAGTAAGAACAAAGTAGAGGGCTGAAGAGATGGCTTAGCAGTTAAGGCATTTGCCTGAAAAGCCAAAGGACCCAGGTTCAATTCCCCAGGACCCACATAAGGCAGTTGCACAAGATGGCGCTTGCATTGAAGTTTGTTTGCACTGGCTGGAGGCCCTGGTGCACCCATTCTCATTCTCTCTCTCTCTCTCTTTCTCTCTCTCTCAAATAAATAAAAATAAAATATTTTTAAATAATAAATAAAATAGAGCTGGAAGTGATGGCACATGCCTTTAATCCCAGCACTCAGGAGGCAGAGGTAGAAAAATTGCTGTGAGTTTGAGGCTGCCCTGAGACTACATAGTGAATTCTAGGTTAGCCTGGGCTAGAATGAAACCCTACCTGGAGAAGAAAAAAAAAAAAAAAAACCATTAAAAAATAAGATAAAATAGAACCGGGAGTGGTGGTGCACACCTTTAATCCCAGCACTAGGGAGGCAGAGGTAGGTGGATCGCTGTGAGTTCCAGGCTATCCTGAGACTACATGGTGAATTCCAGGTCAGCCTGGGCTAGAGAGCAAGACCCAACCTCAAAAAAACAAAAATAAAATAATATAATTTTTTTTGTTGTTTTTTCGAGGTAGGGTCTCGCTCTAGCTCAAGCTGACCTGGAATTCACTATGTAGTCTCAGGGTGGCCTTGAACTCATGGCAATCCTCCTACCTCTGCCTCACGAGTGCTGGGATTAAAGGCGTGCACCACCACACCCGGCAATAATAATATATTTAAAAAACTAGGGGGCTGGAGAGATAGCATAGCATTTAAGGTGCTTGCCTGCAAAACCTAAGGACCCAGTCTTGATTCCCCAGTACCCACGTAAGTCAGATGCACAAGGTGGCGCATGCATCTGGAGTTCATTTGCAGCAGCTGGAGGCCCAGGCACACCCATCCTCTCTCTTGCTTTTTTTCTCTCTTCCTCTTTGTCTTGCTTTCTCTCAAATGAATAAAATATTTAAAAAAATACAGGCTGGATGGATTGCTTAGTGGTTAAGGTGCTTGCCTGCAAAGCCAAAGGACCTGGGTTCGATTCCCAGGTCCCACAAAAGTCAGATGCTCAAGGTGGCACATGCGTCTGGAGTTTGTTTGCACTGGCTAGAGGCCCTAGTGCACCCATTCTTTCTGTCTGTCTGTCTGTCTGTCTCTCTCTCTCTCTCAAATAAATAAATTTAGTAAAATAGGGGTTGGAGAGATGGCTCAGCAGTTACGGTGCTTGCTTGCAATGCCTGAATGCCTGGGTTCAATTCCCCAGTACCCACATAAAGTCAGATGCACAAAGTGGTGCATGCATCTGCCATTCGTTTGCAGTGGCTGGAGGCCCTGGCGTGCCCATTCTCTCTCTCTCTCTCTCACTTTCTGTCTCTCGCCCTCTCTATCTCTCTGTGTTTGGAAATAAATATTTAAAAAATAAAATAAAATAGGCCCAGTCATGGTGGCGCATGCCTTTAATCCCAGCACTCTGGAGGCAGAGGTTGGAGGATCACCATGAGTTTGAGGCCACCCTGAGACTACATAGCTAATTTCAGGTCAGCCTGGGCCAGAGTGAGACCCTACCTCGAAACGAAAAAAAAAAAAAAAATAGGAAGTCAGGTGTGAGTTCAAGACCAGCCTGGGCTACAGAGTAAGTTTTAGGTCAGCCTGGATTAGACTGGAACTCTGCCTCGAAAAAAAAAATAGGGCTAAGAAGATTAATCCATGTTAAGCGTGCTTGCAGGTTAAGCATTAGCACCTCTCAGGCCAGAGATCTCCAAGTTCAACCCCCCACAATCCACATAAAAAGCTGAGTGTCACCACACACATCTGTAACTCCATTCCACAGGGGTTGGAGACTGTATGATTGCTCGGGCTCAATAACTGGCAGCAGCTCCAGACTGAGAAACCCTGTCTCAGGGAAATATATGGATGAGCAATAAGAAGAGGGCAGCACACAATCTTCTCTGGCCTCCACATACGGGGGCATGAGGATGCATGCATCGTCATACACACGCACACCCCACATGAACACACACATGTGTATGCAAAAATAAATAACTGGGGGACGGTTACTCAAGTCAGTGGAATGCTTGTAAGCATGAGGACCTGAGTTAAAATCCCAGAACCCACATAAAAATAACCACACTTGTAATCCCTGTACTGGGGAGGCAGAGATAGGCCAGCCAGTCTAGCCTTCTTGGTGAGTTCTAGGTTAATAAGGGACTCTATCCAAAAATAAATAAACAAAAAAATTGGTGAAACATCTGAAAAAAGCACCCAAAATTGTTTTCTGACCTCAAAATGCACACATGTGCACGCATATGAATATGCAGACACATGAGAGCATGCACATGTATGTGTATTGTTTGATGTAGTGGCTGACACCTGTAATCTCAGAACTCAGGAGGTTAAAGTAGGAATATTGCCATGAATTCAAGGCCAGCCTTGACTACAAAGTAAGTTTCAGGTCAGCCTGGACTAGAGCTACTTAGTATATATGGTGCCTTATGCAAAAATTATTAATAATTTCAAGATAGCATTAACTAAGCTTGGGACCTGAAAATGAAAGTCCAGAGTTTGTTTTAAGAAAAGAAAAGTGGGATGGAGAGATGGCTTAGCAGTTAAGACACTTTCCTGCAAAGCCTGACGACCTGGGTTTAATTCCCTAGTACCCACGTAAAGCCAGATGCACAGAGGTAGCACATGCATCTGGAGTTCATTTGCAGTGGCTGGAAGCCCTGGTGTGCCCATTCACACTCTCTCTGTCTCACACATGCACACACACACACACACAGAACACTCTCTCTCCCCCTCACTCCTAGTAAGTAAATAAATTTTAAAAATTAAAAAAGAAGTGAAGATGAGTTGGCAGAATATAATGGGAGACCAGCAGTGAAGCCTACTTCTGAGAAAAAGAAAAAAAAAAAAAAAAACACAGCTTACAACAAAATTTGAGCATTATATCCCAGGCAGAGAAAGTGAATAAAAACTGAATAAGAGCTGGAGAGATGGCTCATCTATTAAGGAGCTTGCCTGCAAAACCTAACGACCTGGATTTGATTTTCCAGTACCCACATAAAACCAGATGCACAAAGTGGCGCATGCCTTTGGAGTTCGTTTGCAATGGCTACAGGCCCTGGCATGCCCATTTTCTCTCTCCTCTCTGTCTCTCTGTGTGCAAATAAATAAGTTAAAAAGAAAATAGTATGGGCACAAAATATTTTTTAACTGGGTGTAGTAGCGATAGTGCAGGCTTGTAATCCCAGCACTCAGTGGCTGAGGAAATCAGAACTTCAAGGCTCTCCTCAGCTACATAGTAAGTGCCAGGCCAGCCTAAACAACATGAGACCATGTCTCAAAAAAGGCGGGGGGGGGGGGGCGGTGGCTGGAGAGTTGGCTTAGCAGTTAAGACACTTGCCTGAGAAGCCTAAGAACTCATGTTCGAATCTCCACGTCCCACATAGCCAGACACAGTGACACACAAGGTCACACATACACATAAGAGGGTGTATGTATCTGGAGTTTGTTCTCAGCAGCTGAATGCCCTGGCACACCCATTCTCTCTCTTTCTCTCTCTCTCTCTCTCTCTCAATAATAATTTTTAAAAATTTTAAAATAAAACAGGTCTGGAGCAATGGCTCAGAGGTTAAAGGCACTTCCTTGGAAAGCCTGATGGCCTGGGTTCAATTCCCCAGAACCCACGTAAAGCTACACCTGGAGTTAGTTTGCAGCATCAGGAAGCCCTGGCATGCCCAAACTCACTCTCTCTCTCTCTCTCAATCTCTCTCAATCTCTCTCTCTCTCTCTCTGTCTCTGTCTCGTGGAAAAAAAATTAAAGTAGGGAAACCTGAAAAAGACAAGCAAGTGTGAACGCAGGAGAGAGATGTAAGTAGGGTAAGAGTAAATCAATCTAGTCTGAGGTTCAGTGACCCAAATAAGTGACCTTTATGCTGTGACCAGCTGCAGGCAGCCTCCCAAGCATTCACTTTTCTACCAAAGCTATTTTTTATCAAGGTCCCTGATGACTTCCTTGTTATTAAACCTAATGGCTAGTCTTCTTCCTTAGTTCTCATGAATAATGGGCAGTGATTAGTCATTCTCCTCCTATAAGCACTGTTTTCCCTGGGCCCCCGGGGGGACCTGGCTCTTCTGACTTTCCTCCCCGCTCACTCTTACTCTCAGTCTTCATTAACAGGGCCTTCTAAATGTCCCCACCTTGAGGTGCTACGGTAAAGAGTTTGTCACAAGCCCTAGAGGTCATCTCAGGAAGTAATGAGACTTATTTTCAGAATTAAACTAAAATATAGAGCCTAACATAGTGGCAACCTGTAATCCCAGCACTTGATAGGTAGAGGCAGGAGGAATTCAAGGTCAACCTCAGCTGCATAGTGAATTAAAGACCAACCTGAGCTACATGAGACTGTCTCAAAAAATGATATGGGGGGGGGGGCCTGGTGGGATGGCTCAGAGGTTAAGGCACTTGCCTGCAAAGCCTAAGAATTGGAGTTTGATCCCCCCTGTACCCACGTAAAGCAAGATGCATAAAGTGATGCATGCATCTGGAATTTGTTTGCAGCGGCTGGAGGCCCTGGTGCGCTCATTCTATCTGTCTACCTCTTTCTCGCTCTCACTCTCAAATAAATTATTTTTAAAGTATTTTGAAACATTGCCAGGCGTGGTGGCCCACACCTTTAATTCCAGCACTCAGGAGGCAGAGGTAGGATTGCTGTGAGTTTGAGGCCACCCTGAGAGTACAGAGTGAATTCCAGGTCAGCCTAAACTAGAGTGAGACCCTACCTCGTAAAACCAAAAGAAATATATAATCTATGCTGGAGAAATGGCTCAACAGCTAAAGGTGCTTGCTTGCAAAGCCTGACACCTTTGGTTCAATTCCCCACTACCCACATGAAGCCAAATGCACAAAGTGGCACTTGCATATGGAGTCCATTTACAATGGCAGGAGGCTCTGGCATGCCCATACTCCTTCTGTCTCAGTCTCTCTCTCTTTCTCTCTCAAAGCAGCAAATAAAATATTTTTAAAATTATGTGATCAAAATATATTATATATATATATATGTAGGAAAATCATCATCAAGAAAGTATTTTTTGTTTTGTTTTTGTTTTTTGTTTTTTGTGTTTTTTTTTGTTTTTTGTGTTTTTTTTGTTTTTTATTTATTTTGCTTTTTGTTTTTTTGAGGTGGGGTCTCACTGTAGCCCAGGCTGACCTGGAATTCACTCTGTTGTCTCAGGGTGGCCTTGAACTCACTGTGACCCTCCTACTTCTGCCTCTGAAGTACTATGATTATAAGGGGCGTCATGACGCACGCCTTTGATCCCAGCACTCGGGAGGCAGAGGTAGGAGGATCTCCGTGAGTTCAAGGTCACCCTGAGACAACAGAGTGAATTCCAGGTCAGCCTGGGCTACAGTGAGACCCCACCTCAAAAAAAAGAAAGAAAGAAAGTTTAAAAAAATGAATTTAAAAAATTTTTTTTCTCTTTTTTTGGCTTTTCCAAGTAGGATCTTGCTCTAGCCCAGGCTGACCTTGAATTCACTGTGCCATCTCAGGGTAGCCTTGAACTCAGGGTAATCTTGCCTTGGCCTCTCAAATCCTGGAATTAAAGGCATGCAACACCACTCCCAGCCTCAGTTTTCTTTTTAAAATACATTGCTACTTTTCTTTAAAAGTTATTATTTATAATAGCATAATTGTTTTGCACCTGGTTTTTTGTTGTTGTTTGTTTTTGAGGTAGGGTCAGCATGACCTGGAATTCACTATGTAGTTCCATTCTCCTATCTCTGCCTCCTGAGTGCTAGGATTAAAGGCGTGCACCACCATGCCAGCTTTCCTATTACTTTTTGCTTGTTTGTTTGCTAGTGCAGACTCACCCAAAACTCACTATAGACCATGCTGACCTCAAACTCATAGTGATCCTCCTACCTCATCTTCTGCTACTGTTACTTTTAAATGAACTGACGAATATCTTGAAATTTTCTATTTAAACCTCTCATATAGTAAATGGTAATAGATAAAACTTAAGCATTTTTAAAGTTATAATTTTTTTTTCTTTTTAGTATTTCAAGGTAGGGTCTCACTCTAGCCCAGGATGACCTGGAATTCACTGTGTAGTCTCAGGGTGGCCTCAAACTCAGGGTGATCCTCCTACCTCTGTCTCCCAAATCCTGGGATTAAAGGAGTGTGCCACCACACCCAGCCTTAAATATTTTTATTTATTTACTTTTTTGAGAGAGAGAGAAAGAGAAAGGCAGATAGAGAATGGGCATGCCCGAGTTTTCAGCCCCTGCAAACGAACTCCAGACACATGCACCGCCTTGTGCATCTGGCTTATGTGGGTGCTAGGAAATCAAACCTGGGTCCCTAGGCTTCACAGGCAAGCACCTTACCCACTAAGCCATCTCTCCAGCCCAACTTAAGCATTTTTAAAAAGCTAATGGGAAAATATTATAATCAAAGTACATTAATTACATGTATGAAAATTGTCAATGAAAATGTTAAAAAAAAATTTAAGGGCCAGGTGTGATAGTATATACCTATAAACTCAGGAGATTGAGGAAGGAGGATTGCCATAAA
Source organism: Dipus sagitta (assembly GCA_036346955.1). NCBI lineage: Eukaryota > Metazoa > Chordata > Mammalia > Rodentia > Dipodidae > Dipus > Dipus sagitta. Next base: position 49,887,278 of record CM070782.1, read on the forward strand.
TTCAAGGCCAACCTGAGCTACATAGTGAGTACCAGAGCTACATGGCAAAACCTTATCGCAAAAGGTGGGGGGGGGCTAGCTGGGCATGGTGGCTCACACCTTTAATCCCAGCACTTGGGAGGTTGAGGTAGGAGGATTGCTGTGAGTTCAAGGCCACCATGAGACTACAGGGTGAATTCCAGCTCAGCCTGGGCTAGAGTGAGACCCTACTTCAAATAAAAAAGAAAAGGGCAGAGGTAACTGGGGAAATGGCTCAGTGGTTAAGAGCACTTGCTGCTTAAGCCTGAGGGCCTCTCAGTGTCAGAAACCTCCAAGTTCAACTCCCTGGAATGCACATAAAAGGCTGGGCATGACTACACGTGTCTGTAACCCCAATCTGCAGGGTAGGAGGCGGTCAGGGATTGTTCACTGACACCAGCTCCAGGGTGAGGGAGAAACCCCATCTCAAGGAAATCCATGGATGACCGATCAAAAGAACCCCAGAAGTTCCCCAGCTTCCACAAGCACACACATGGGGCATGCATCTACACACACAAAATCAAAAATGGAGCTATGGATAGAGTGCTTGCTTTGGCATGCACAAAGTCCTGGGTTCGATCCATGCGCTGCATAAACCTGGTGGAGGGGAGACCTCTGTACTCTGAGCACTCAGGAGGTGGAGGTAGGAAGATCAGAGGTTGAAGGTCACCCTTCATAGGAGTGTGAGGCTGCGTGACGCTATCTCCAAAATGAAGAAATAAAGTGAAAATGTAAAAGATCTCAAAAGGAAATGAATTTAAAAAATTTTTTTCTCTTTTTTGGCTTTTCCAAGTAGGATCTTGCTCTAGCCCAGGCTGACCTTGAATTCACTGTGCCATCTCAGGGTAGCCTTGAACTCAGGGTAATCTTGCCTTGGCCTCTCAAATCTGGAATTAAAGGCATGCAACACCACTCCCAGCCTCAGTTTTCTTTTTAAAATACATTGCTACTTTTCTTTTTAAAATACATTGCTACTTTTCTTTAAAAGTTATTATTTATAATAGCATAATTGTTTTTGCACCTGGTTTTTTGTTGTTGTTGTTGTTTATTTGCAGGGCTGTTTTTGTTTGTTTGAGGCAAGCTCTCACTCTAGCCCACACTGATCTTGAATTCACTCTGTAGTCTCAGGCTGGCCTCAAACTCATGGCAATCCTCCTACCTCTGCCTCCCAAGTGCTGGATTAAAAGGCATGCACTACCACGCCCAGCTCAGATATAAATAAATATTCTTTTCTTTTTTTCAAGATTTTGAGGTAGGGTCTCACTCTAGCCCACACTGATCTTGAATTCACTCTGTAGTCTCAGGCTGGCCTCAAACTCACAGTGAATCTTCTACCTCTGCCTCCCAAGTGCTGGGATTAAAGGCATGCACTACCACGCCCAGCTCAGATATAAATAAATATTCTTTTCTTTTTTCAAGATTTTGAGGTAGGGTCTCACTCTAGCCCACACTGATCTTGAATTCACTCTGTAGTCTCAGGCTGGCCTCAAACTCATGGCAATCCTCCTACCTCTGCCTCCCAAGTGCTGGGATTAAAGGCATGCACTACCACGCCCAGCTCAGATATAAATAAATATTCTTTTCTTTTTTCAAGATTTTGAGGTAGGGTCTCACTCTATCTAGCCCAAACTGACCTGGAATTCACTATGTAGTTCCATTCTCCTATCTCTGCCTCCTGAGTGCTAGGATTAAAGGCGTGCACCACCATGCCAGCTTTCCTATTACTTTTTGCTTGTTTGTTTGCTAGTTGAGGTAGTCACTGTATCTAGCCCAAACTGACCTGGAATTCACTATGTAGTCTCAGAGTGGCCTTGTGGCAATCCTCCTACCTCGGCCTCCCAAGTGCTGGTATTAAAGGCGTGTGCCCCATACCCAGCTCTCTATTTTTGTTTATGTTTTTGGTTTGGTTTGGTTTGATTTTTGTCAAGGTAGAGTCTCACTCTATCCCAGGCTGACCTGGAACTAACTCTGTAGTTCCAGGCTGGCCTCAAACTCATGGCAATCCTCCTACCTCTGCCTCCTAAGTGCTGGGATTAAAGGCACATACCACTAGGCCCATTAATTGTACATTGTATATATAAAGCCATATATCTAATTGGTTCATTATGGTTCATTGCTTGTTCTTGTCCACTAAAATTTAAGCCACATGAAGGTTAGAATTTTTGTCTGTTTTGTTCAGCGTTTTATCTTCGGTGCCTATGTTAATACTTGGCACATGGCAGGTCACTAAGTATTTTTGAGTGAATGCGCGCACTCTAGAGAAGATGAACGGGAATGGATTTAATTCTAGACCAAGGAAATAAGCAAGTTCGGGAGCCTTGAGTCCCATTCTAAGAAAAGAAGTTCCGTAGTTTGAGAGCTGAAGCTAAGCAGAGGCCACACAGGAGAGGGCCTTATACAGCTGTAGATGTTGCTGTGAGGGAAATGGGAAGCAACAAAAATACTTAAAACAGTAATTCCAGCACACTGGAGTCTGAGGCAGGAGGATCACTGCAAGTTCCAGGCTAGCCTGGGCTATAGGGTGAGATCCTGTTTCAAAAAACACAACAAGGGCTGGAGAGATGGTTCAGTGGTTAAGGTGCTTATCTGCAAAGCCTAATGACTAGGGTTCAATTCCCCAGTACCCACATAAAGCCAGATACACAAAGTTTGCAGCAGCTAGAGGACCTGGTACACATTTTCTCTTTCTCTCCCTCCCTCCCTCTCTCTCTCTCTCTCTCTCTCTCTCTCTCTCTCTCTCTCTCTCTGTGTGTGTGTGTGTGTTTGGAAATAAATAAATAAAATATTTAAAATGACAACAATAGCCAGGCATAGTGGCACATGCCTTTAATCCCAGCACTTGTGGGAGACAGAGGCAGGAGGATCACCATGAGTTCAAGGGCACCCTGAGACTACATAGTGAATTCCAGGTCAGCCTGGACTAGAGTGAAACCCTACCTCAAAATAAATAAATAAATAAATAAAAATAAAGACAACAAAGATTTAAAAACAGATAACATGATCATATTTTTATTTTTTAAAATTCACTTAGTAAATGAGAAGATATTAAAGCAATGTACACACTGTTTCATTTATGCTTGAACAATACAGACATATTAATTTTAATGTTCTTTTCTCTCGGCAGCTACACCCTTTAAACACGTCACTCCTCATTCAACACCCTCCAGTGCTTCCCAATGTCACCTTGAATAAAATCTACACATCTTGTCTAGCTGCTGTAGACCTGCCTTTGGCTTTTGTCTTTCCACTCAAGCCCACTATAGGGTCCTGATAGTCCTAAAAATTATCAGGCATTTTTATGCCACCAGGCCCTTACATTTCCAGTTCTGTTTGGAATGGTCTTTCTCTAATAATCCCGTGGCTTTTTCCATCACATTATTCAGATAGCTGCACAAATGTCACCTTGCCCAGAAGGCTTTCCCTGACTGCTCATTGTAAATAGCACTAGAACTAAACCCTCTTTTCTTTCCCGTCACATTTTATTTTCTTACCCTACTGTGCTTTGTAATACTTACTTATTACCACTTCACTTTATATCTGCTTATTTATTTATTTACAGTTTGTGTTCCCCTATTGGAGTGGATCATTAAAGCAGATAACTCCAGCACCTAAAACAGTGCCTCACCAGTAACAAATACTTGATTGAATGAATGAGTGGTCATAAAATTGCTAAGTTACAGTGCTTACATGCAAGGAGAATGGAGAGGACTATTATGGACTATAGTACATAGTATAGTAGATATTACTTAAATGTTGTGCAGCTGGAAAGAAACAGGTAGATTTAAAAGTTAAAGGGCTGGAGAGATGGCTTAGCAGTTAAGCGCTTGCCTGTGAAGCCTAAGGACCCCAGTTCGAGACTCCATTCTCCAGGACCCACATAAGCCAGCTGCACAAGGTGGCGCATGCATCTGGAGATTGTGTGCAGTGGCTGGAGGCCCTGTTGCACCCATTCTCTCTCTGTGTGTGTCTCTCTGCCTCTTTCTCTCTGTGTCTGTCTCTCTTAAATAAATAAATAAAAATAAACAAACAAAAAAAATTTTAAGCCGGGCATGGTGGTGCACACCTTTAATCCCAGCACCCAGGAGGCAAAGGTAGGAGGATTGCCATGAGCTCAAGGCCACTCTGAGACTCCATAATGAATTCCAGGTCAGTCTCAGCTAGAGTGAGACCCTACCTCGAAAAAACAAAAACAAAAATAAATAAATAAATAAGCCAAGGGCTGGAGAGATGGCTTAGCAGTTAAGTGATTCTTGTGAAGCCTGTCCAAGGACCCCGGTTCGAGGCTCCATTCCCCAGGACCCACGTTAGCCAGATGCACAAGGGGGCATACACATCTGGAGTTCATTTGCAGTGGCTGGAGGCCCTGGCACACCGTCTCTCTCTCTCTCTTACTCTCTCTCTCTCCTCTCTGTCACTCTCAAATAAATAAATAAAATTTTTAAAAAACTATGCAAAGGAATAGAGAATATGAGGCCTTGCCAAAAGATTGGATCTAGAGATTTGGGGGGTGGGGGTGGAATATGTCCCAGGTTTCTAGTTTGAGCAGCTGAGGAAGGAGTGGTGCTGTTTACTTACATGGAGTGCCCAGGATATAACACAGTGAGAGTGGAGTAGAGTACTGCAGTTACTTGTGGCCATGCTTAGTTTCGATGACTACCATCCTGTAGACAGACAGGGAATATCCAAATCTGAGCTTGAGAAAGATTCAGAATGGAACTAGAAATATGTAGAAGTCAGCTACAAATGGCAAAAAGAATGAAGACTGACATTTAAGAGGAACAGGCGCCAGAATAGGACACTGAGTTTCACTCTGTCATTCTAGAGCCCTTGTTCCTCCCCTAAAATGCACCAAATTCCCCTCCCACATCAGGGCCTTCGCATTTGTTGCATGCTCTGCTGAGAAATGTCTCTGATGTTTTTGTTGTGAATCTTCACTAGCCCTGGCACATTCTTTCCCCCCTCCCTCCCTCTCTAACTCTATTTTAAACAGGGTGGTCTCAAACTCTCCATCTACCCTCCCAAATACGCTGATGTTGCAGTGTGTGGTTCTCTCCCTCTGTGTGTGTGTGTGTGTGTGTTGAGACAAGGTGTCATGTAGCCTAAGCTGCTTTGAACTTGCTCTGTAGCCAGGTGTGGTGGTGCACGCCTTTAATCCCAGCACTTGGGAGGCAGAGGTAGGAGGATCGCTGTGTGTTCGAGGCTGCCCTGAGACTACATAGTGAATTCCAGGTCAGCCTAGGTTAGAGTGAAACCCTACCTCAGGGGGGGGGAAAAAAAAGAACTTTCTATGTAGCTAAGGATGAAATTGAATTCTGATCTTCCAGCCTCAGCCTCCCAAATGCTAGAATTACAGGTGTGGGCCACTACACCCAGTTCTCCGTATATTACTATTGTTGTTGTTAGTTTTTGCCTGCCTCTCACTCCTCCCAATCTTTCCTCTCATTTAGTCTTCTGGGATAGTGTCTCGCTCCAGCCCAAGCTGGCCTGGAATTCACTATGTAGTCTCAGGCTGACCTAGAACTCACAGAGGTCCTCCTACCTCTGCCTCCCAAGTGCTGGGACACCACACCTAACTTCTTTCTCATTCTTGAGGGCCAATCTTTGCATCATCTGATTGCAGAGGCCTTCCCTCACCACATCCTTTGAGGTAGGGTTTACTCTAGCACAGGCTGACCAGGAATTCACTCTGTAGTGTGAGGGTGGCCTTGAACTCATGATGATCCTCCTACCTCAGCTTCCCAAGTGCTGGAATTAAAGGCATGTGCCTCCACACCCAGCTGTTTTTCTTTTTTGGACCTCATACAATGAAAAACACAGGAGCCATAGATTGTTACTAGAAATTTTTCAGTGCCAGGAATGGGATACCTGCCAGTGAGTTGTTGGCCATGGAGGTCCCTGGTACCCCCAAAACATTACAGGCCATTGTCAAGGCTCTTGGTTTCCCACCAGGAATAGATGGTAAGACCCTATTGCCAAAGACTCCACATGCTTGGGCTGCAAGGCCACTGAGAAATCCTGCTGGAGCTGAGCTGAAAACCACCTCCATGTAGACCAGCTGACAGAAAGCTGGAAAAGGCCATTCTGCATGCAGTTCCATGGGAGAGAGAGAAATCACCAGTGAAGATACTCAACAGTGGACACTGCAAGCCTTATATTTGGCCAGCCAGGCCAAATGAGCCAACGGGTGCAATAGTGGCATGTCTGTTATGGGGCAAACTAACCGCCCTCTGATTTGACTGGAGGCTCGCTCTATGGGAGGGAATACATCCCTGATACTGAAAACCTACAATAGGGGTAGTCATGAGCCCTAGGGGTGTAATGTCTGCTGCTGTCTGGCTAAATGTATATACTATGCTTATCAAACTGCCCAGTAAGCATTTCTCTTAATGTTCATACCCATATATTAATGCTGCTCTCACACTTGGTTAGAGAACCTTTTCTTTTAAGATGGCAGTGACCTTGGGATGACTCAGAAGGTATCTTGGTGCTAACAAGTGCAGTGCTCAGCACTGAAACATCTCTATCACACCTTCCAAGGCTCAGGGTCCATTGCGAAGAGGTGGCGGAAAGAATGTAAGAGCCAAAGGAAGGGTAGGACTCCTTACAACATGCTCCTCCAGACACAAAATGGCCTGGATATCCATGACCTCACAGTGCCTGACACTACCTACATAAGACCATCCTAATAGGAGGAAAAGATCATGACATCAAAATAAGAGAGACTGATTGAGAGGGGAGGGGATATGATGGAGAGTGGAGTTTCAAAGGGGAAAGTGAGGAGAAGGAGGGAATTACAATGGGATATAGTTTACAATCATGGAAGTTGTTAATAAAAATAAATAAAAATTTAAAAGTACATTATGTATATATAGAAAATTGTCAATAAAAAGTTATAATAAATAAATAAAAAGTAAAAAAAATATGACCTCATGCACACTAAGTAACTATTTATCACTGAGCTATATCTCCAGCCCTTCTTTTTACTTTTTTTTTTCTTTTGAGACATTATCTCACTAAGTTGCTTAGGCTGGCCTTGAACTCCCTCTGTATGTAACTCAGGCAGGTTTTGAACTTATGGTCCTTGTGTCTAAGCCCCACAGAAGCTAGAATTACAGGTCTGCACCACCAAGTCCAGCACTGTATTTCTCTAGGGCTGTCAACTCTTTTCTTTCTCCTCCATTAAGGGAACGGTTCATAGGGACACTATCCTGGTCTAATGTTTTCAGTTTTCTGCTCTCATAATTTAGCACAGTGCCTGAAGCATAAACTATAAATAAAATATACTATTAAAATGGGACAGGCATGACACATACCTGTAGTTCCAGTGCTCAATAGGCAGAGGTAGGAGAATCGGTGCAAGTTTAAAGCCAGCCAAGTCTATATACTGATACTCTGTCAAAAAAAATTTACGGGCTGGCGAGATGGCTCAACAGTTAAAGATGCTTACTTGCAAAACCTAACAGCAGAGGTTCAATTCCCCAGTACCCACATAAAGCCAGACACACAAAGCAGTCTATGCATATGGAGTTCATCTGCAGTGCAAAGGGCCCTGACGCACCCATTCCCTCTCTTTCTCTCTCCCTGCCCCACTTTGCAGATAAATAAAATGTTTGTTGTTGTTGTTGTTGTTTTTTCCAAGGTAGGGTCTCACTCTAGCCCAGGCTCTAGTCCCAAGCTGGTCTCGAACTCACATTGATCCTCCTACCTCTGCCTCCTGAGTGCTGGGATCAAAGGTGTGCACCACCACACCTGCCTAAATTTTTTTTTTAAAGCAGGTTTAGGGCTGGAGACATGACTTAGCAGTTAAGGAATTTGCCTGCAAAGCCAAAAGACCCTGGTTCAAATCCCCAGGACCCACCTAAGCCTGATCCTGATGTACAAGGTGGCTGGAATTCATTTGCAGTGGATAGAGGTCCTGACACACCCCATTCTCTTTGTCTCTATCTTCCTCTTTCTCTCTCTAAAATAAATAAATAAAGTGTTTAAAAATTAAAAAGCACTGGAATTGCACTGATAACCTCCTCCATGTAGACCAGCTGACAGAAAGCTGGAAGAAGCCATTCTGCATGCAGTTCAATGGGAGAAAGAGAAATCACTAGTGAAGATACTCAACAGTGGACACTGTAAGCCTTATATTTAGCCAGCCAGACCAAATGAGCCAACGGGTGAAATAGTGATGTGTCTGTCATGGTGGAAACAAACTGCCCTCTAATTGGACTGGAGGCCTGCTCCATGGGAGGAAATACATCCCTGATATTGAAAACTTAAAATGGGGGTAGTCATGAGTGCTAGGGGTGTATTGTCTGCTGCTGTCTGGCTAAATGCTTATCAAACTGCCCAGTAAGCATGTCTCTTAATGTTCATACCCTTATATTAATGCTACTCTCACTTTTGGTAGAGAATCTTCTCTTTTCAGATGGCAGTGACCTTGGGACGACTCAGAAGGTATCATTGTGCTGGAAAGAAGTGACCGCAGTGCTCAGTACTGTAATATCTCTATCACACCTTCCAAGGCTCAGGGTCTATTGCGGAAGAAGTGGCAGAAAGAATCTAAAACCAAAGGAAGGATAGGACTCCTTACAATGTGCCCCCCCCAGACACAAAATGGCCTGGATATCCATGACCTCACAGTGCCTGACACTACCTGCACAAGACCATCATAATAGGAGGAAAAGAAATAAAAGAGAGACTGATTGAGATGGGGAGGGGATATGATGGAGAATGGAGTTTCAAAGGGGAAAGTGGGGGGAGGGAGGGTATTCCCATGGGATAGTTTTTACAATCATGAAAGTTGTTAATAAAAATTTGAAAATTAAAAATTAAAAAGCAGATTTAATTCACTTCTTGTTTGTTTGCTTATTTTTAATTTTTTTAAATTTTTATTCATTTGATATATAGAGAGAGACAGAATGGGCACTCAAGGGCCACCAGCCACTGCAAACAAACTCCAGATGCATGTGTCACCTTGTGCATCTGGCTTATGTGGGTCCTGGGGAATCGGACCTGGGTCCTTTGGCTTTGCAGGAAAGTGCTTACCACTAAGCCATCCTTCCAGCCCTTGCTTATTTTTCTTTCCTTTTTTTTTTTTTTTTTTTTTTCGAGGTAGGGTTTCACTCTAGCTCAGGCTGACCTGGAATTCACTATGTAGTCTCAGGGTGGCCTCGAACTCATGGCAATCCTCCTACCTCTGCCTCCCAAGTTCTGGGATTAAAGGAGTGCACCACCACGCCTGGCTTGCTTATTTATTTTTGATGTAGGGTCTCACTCTAGCCCAGGCTGACCTGAAATTCACTATATAGTCTCAAGCTGGCCTCGAACTCACAGTGATCCCCCTACCTCTGCCTCTTGAATAATGGGATTAAAGGTGTGCGCCACTATACCCAGCTCAATTTTTTTTTCTTTTTGGGTATAAAACCCTATGTGGGGGCTGGAGGGAGACTTAGCTGTTAAGGCGTTTGTCTGCAAGGCCAAAGGACCCAGGTTGGACTCACCAGGACCCACGTTAGCCACATACACAAGGGGGCCCACACGTCTGGAGTTCCTTTGCAGTGGCTGGAGGCCCTGGCGTGCCCATTCTCTCACTCTCTCTCCCTCTTTCTCTGTCAAATAAGTAAATAAATAAAAATATTTAAAAAAAAAAAAAAACCTATGTGGGGCCCTGGAGAGATGGCTTAGCTATTAAGGCATTTACCTGCAAAGCCTAACAACCCAAGTTTGATTCTCCAGTATCCATGTAAAGCCGAATGCACAAAGTGGCACATGCATCTGGAGACCATTTGCACTGGCTAGAGGCCCTGGCGCGTCCGTTCTCTCTCTCTCTCTCTCTCTCTCTCTCTCTCTCTCTCTCTCTCTCTGCTTGTAAATAAATATTTTTTAAATTTTTTTTGTTCATTTCTATTTATTTATTTGAGAGTGACAGAGAAAGAGGCAGAGAGAGAGAATGGGCACCAACTCCAGACGCGTGTGCCCCCTTGTGCATCTGCTTAACGTGGATCCTGGGGAATCGAGCCTCCAACTGGGGTCCTTAGGCTTCACAGGCAAGCGCTTAACCACTAAGCCATCTCTCCGGCCCTTTAAAAAAAATTTTTTTTGTTCATTTTTATAAAAAATGATTTAAAAAATATTTTTTAAAAAACACAAAAACCCCTATGTGGTAGTCACAGCTAGAGCCTGGGTCCTCTGTACTGAAACTCTGGTGTGGGTTTTTACAAGGTGGTCACTGAACTCCTAGCAGGGAGACGGTGAACACAGGTTTTTCTAGAGGTTGGAGGTCAGGTAGCTGCAGGTCTTGGAGATGGCATCAATGGTGGCCTTAGAAAAGTTGCCCATGGTGGCAGTGCAGCCCCTGGCTGAAGTGTAGAAGTTGTCAGTACCAGCCATCAGCAGCAGCTTCTAGGGCACGGGGGCAGAGGCAGTGCCAGTGCCCCTGGGGGCAGGGATAAGACACACCAGCACAGAGCCACAGCGGCCTGTCACCTTACAGGGCACTGTGTGGGGCTTGCTGACCTTGTTCCGCCAGTAACCTCTCCACACAAGGACAACAGAAAGCTTGACCAACACGGTGGCCCCTCGGATGCCAGTGGCTACCTCCTCGGTGCACTTAACACCCAGGCCGACGTGACCGTCGTAGTCCCCAATGGCGACAAAAGCCTTGAACCTGGTCTGCTGGCCAGCGCGAGTCTGCGTCTGCACTGGCAGGATCTCCAAACCTCATCCTCAAGGGACACCCAAGAAGACGTCAGTAATCTCTGACTGGCCTCCCACACCTGGGCCCCAGGTTGCCCAGGCCTGCTCGCTGCTCTGGTGTGATCTGCCATTTGCTGTTTTCCCAAGGCAGATGCACACTAAACTTTCATTCAGCTGTAAAGAATGAAGTTGGGCTGGAGAGATGGCTTAGTGGTTAAGCACTTGCCTGTGAAGCCTAAGGACCCCGGTTCGAGGCTCTATTCCACAGGACCCAGTTAGCCAGATGCACAAGGGGGCACACGCGTCTGGAGTTCGTTTGCAGTGGCTGGAGGCCCTATGCGCCCATTTTCTCTCTCTGTCTCTCTCTCTCTCTCCCTCTTTCTCTCTCTGTCTGTGGCTCTCAAATAAAAAAATAAAAATAAACAACAACAACAAAAAAGAACGAAGTTATGTCAGCTGCAGGAAAATGGGTGGAACTGGAGAGCTTCATGTTAAGTGAAATAAGCCAGACTCAGACAAATACGATTTGCATGTACGACATGAAAAGGAATCTATGAGTGGGGAAGACAAGGGCGAATAGGGAATGAAACTGTTAAATGCCAGAGAAGAAACAGAAAATATCACAAGTTTTCTCATATGGAATCTAACTTTAACTATATACATACATATGGTACATGAAAGCAGACGAGGAGCTGTTTAGGGAGAGGAAGGGAGCTGTGAAAGTGAGGGATGGGGAGGGTAGTGAGGGCGAATATGAGCAAGACACAGATATTAAAATGTCATTATTAAACCCGGGCGTGGTGGCACATGCCTTTAATCCCAGCACTCGGGAGGCAGAGGTAGGAGGATCTCTGTGAGTTCGAGGTCACCCTGAGAATACAGAGTGAATTCCAGGTCAGCCTGGACTAGAGTGAAACCCTACCTCAAAAAAACAAACAAACAAAAACTCATACTTATCCTATTTTGTACACTAAAATAATCATAAATGTATAGTTCAAGATAAGTATGGCAACACATAGCTATAATCCTAACATCTGGAAGGCTAAGGCAGAAGGACCATCTTGGGCTACAGAGAAAATTCCAAGTCAATATGTGTTACAAAGTAAGATCCTCTCTCAAAAGAAACAGGGCTGGAGACATTGCTCAGTGGTTAAGGTTCTTGCCTGCAAAGCCTAATGACCTGAGTTGGATTCCTCAGTACCCATGTAAAGCCAGATGTATAAAGTGGTACATGTATCTGGAGTTTTCTTGCAGTGCTTAGAGGCCCTGGTGCACCCATTTCCCCCACCCCTCCTCTGTCTCTCATCTCTCTCTGCTTATACATAAATTATATATGTATATATACATATATATTTGTTTTGTTTTTCACTCTAGCTCAGGCTGACCTGGAATTCACTATGTAGTCTCAGGGTGGCCTTGAACTCACGGCGACCCTCCTACCTCTGCCTCCCAAGTACTGGGATTAAAGGTGTGAGCCACCACGCCCGGCTATTTTTTAAACTCTTTAAAAAAAGAAACAAGATAGTGGGCTGGAGAGATGACTTATCAGTTAAGGTTTAAGGTGCTTGCTGGAAAAGCCAATGGACCCAGGTTCAGTTCCCCAGTACTCACATAAAGCACAAGGAGGCATGCGTCTGGAGTTTGTTTGCTGTGGCTAGAGGCCCTGGAATGCCCATTCACTATCTCTCTCTCTCTCTCTAATAAATAAATAGAATATTTTCTAAAATTTTTTTTAAAAAGAAACAAGGTAAGAATGGAGAGGTTCTCAATCAATACAGTACTTGCTATACATGCATGAGGACCTGAGTTTGGATCCCCCACACCCATGTCAAAAGCTGGGTGTAACATGTCCCGGGAGTGCCAACAAAGAAGATTGGAGGAAGAAAAGGGAAGGGAAGGGAGGGAAGGAAAGAAAGGGAGGAAAAAAAGAAGGAAGGAAAGAATGGAAGGGAGGAAATTATTTTGCACAGCAAATTGTAATGGTGTACACCTGTAATCCCAGCAACTCAGGAGGCTGAGGAAGGAGGATTATAAATTCAAGGCCAGCCTTGACAACTTAAAAAGACCATCTCAGGGCTGGGGAGATGGCTTAGTGGTTAAGGCATTTGCCTGCAAAGCCAAAGGATCCCAGTTCGATTCCCCAGGACCCACATAAGCCAGATGCACAAGGGGGCACATGCATCTGGAATTCATTTGCAGTGGCTGGAGGCCCTGGCATGCCCATCCTCCCCCTCTCCCTCTCTCTCACTCTTTGCCTCTTTCTCTCCCTCTCAAATAAATAAATATATTAAAAAAGAAAAAAGAGGGCTGGAGAGATAGCTTAGCAGTTAAGCGCTTGCCTGTGAAGCCTAAGGACCCCAGTTTGAGACTCCATTCTCCAGGACCCACATAAGCCAGCTGCACAAGGTGGCACATGCGTCTGGAGTTCGTGTGCAGTAGCTGGAGGCCCTGGCGTGCCCATTCTCTCTCTCTCTCTCTCTTTCTGCTTCTTTCTCTCTGTCCATCGCTTTCAAATAAATAAATAAAAATAAACAAAAAAAAAAAAAAAAAAGAAAGAAAGACCCTGTTCATAATGAGACACATGCCTGCAATCCCAATACTCATGACACCGGCACATGAGGACAAAGAGTTCAAGGCCAGCAGAGGCTACATAGTGAGTGCTAGCCTGGACTACCCGAGACCTTGCCTCAAAACAACCACCACAAAGCTGGAGATGTAGTTCAATGGTGCAGTGCTTGCCTAACCCACGTGTTAGGTCGGGATGGGCTCCCAAAATGAAGTCGCCAGGGACAGCAGAATGGCGACAGAGGCATAAGGAAGTGGATTATCCACATTTCTCAAGAAACCACCCAGCCATTATTGCTTGCTTGCCCGACAATGCCCCCAGGTCATGGTTTCCTGCCCCCTTATCTCGTAATCCTGGTCACTGTTCTTGTCTCACACCCTGGCTATCTTAGATCTCCCCTAAAGAAACCTTTTATGTTCAACTTTTCCCTTCCCCCAACTGAAGAAGCCCTATAAAGCCCATTATCTGAAAACTCAGCTTGGCTGTGCTCCTCTCTTGTGAGCCAGCCCTGGCAGCTCGTGCTTTTCCCCAATAAAAGCTTTCATCTTCTCCTCAGAGCGGTTTGTGTGGTCTGGGTCACTCCCAAACCTTTCACCAGGCAAGGGCTTGGGCCTAATCCTCGGTACTGCAAAGCATAAAAATTTGGATGGATAGATAGACGTTAATTTGTAAAAAGAATGAATGGCCATAAAACAGGAGGAAGACCAGGTATTGCAGCCAATGACTCACTCACTGATGTCAATTAATGGCATTTGGAAGCAAACACCTTTAACTGATGAGCCATCTCCCTAAGCCAATTAATGCATTTAGGTTGAAACTTCAGTTGTAGTTTATTTTACTTTGCTGAATATAATGCACACACTCAAAGTTTAAGGCTGTAGTAAGGGAAAAAAAATCCCTCAGTAAGACTGGAGTAGTCTAAAAAGTAGAACAATTCCATATGATAAATAAATCATATGGAATCCTACTTTTTTGGACAATGGAACACTCATGAGTCGTAGGTTGTTGCTAGAAAATTTTCAGTGCCAGGGATGGGATACCTTCCAGTGAGTTGTTGACCAGGGAGGTCACTGATACCCCCAAAACATTACAGGCCATTGTCAAGGCTCTTGGTTTCCCACCAGGAATAGATGGTAAGACCATATTGCTAAAGACTCCATATACTTGGGCTGCAAGGCCACTGAGAAATCCTGCTGGAGCTGAGCTGATAACCTCCTCCATGCAGACCAGATGACAGAAAGCTGGAAAAGGCCATGCTGAATGCAGTTCAATGGGAGAGAGGGAAATCACCAATGAAGATACTCAACAGTGGACACTGCAAGCCCTATATTTGGCCAGCCAGGCCAAATGAGCCAATGGGTGCAATAGTGGCACATCTGTCATGGTGGAAACCAACTGCCCTCTAGTTGGACTGGAGGCCTGCTCCATGGGAGGGAATACATCCCTGCTACTGAAAACTTAAAACAAGGGTAGTCATGAGCCCAAGGGTGTAATGTCTGCTGCTGTCTGGCTAAATGTATATACTATGCTTATCAAACTGCCCACCAAGCATTTTTCTTAATGTTCATAACCTTATATTAATGCTACTCTCACTTTTGGTAGAGAATCTTCTCTTTTCAGATGGCAGGGACCTTGGGACGACTCAGAAGGTATCATGGTGCTAGAAAGAAGTGACAGGAGTGCTCAATACCGTAATATCTCTATCACATCTTCCAAGGCTCAGGGTCTAATGCAGAAGAGGTAGCGGAAAGACTGTAAGAGCCAAAGGAAGGGTAGGACTCCTTACAATGTGCTCCCCCCAGACACAAAATGGCCTGGATATCCATGACCTCACAGTGCCTGACACTACCTACACAAGATCATCAAAAGATGAGGAAAAGATCATGACATCAAAATAAAAGAGAGACTGATTGAGATGGGGAAGGGATATGATGGAGAATGGAGTTTCAAAGGGGAAAGTGGGGGGAGGGAGGGTATTATCACGGGATATTTTTTATAATCATGGAAGTTGTTAATAAAAATTTGGAAAAAAAAGTAGAACAAAACAATGTCAACATATCAATAAAGATGGACTGTATCAATGATCATTTTACAGCTGGGTGTGGTGACACGCGCCTTTAATCCCAGCACTCAGGAGGCAGAGGTAGGAGGATCACTGTGAGTTTGAGGACAGCCTGGGACTACATAGTGAGTTCCAGGTCTGCCTCAAATAGAGGGAGACCCTACGTAGAAAAATATATATATATTCATTTACAGAACGCATCAGGAGGACTTCATTGTTACTTGTCTGCATTATGCTGACAAATAGCTTCACAGTTAGTGAGGCAACTGCAAAGGAATAAGTAACTCCAGTAGGAATAAGCCTGGCCTATTAAGGACAGAAGGAAGGCCAGTGTACTGAGGAGTAGTAATATGATGATTTAAAAAGTAGCAGTAGGAATAGGAGGAAAAGATCATGACATCAAAATAAAAGAGAGACTGATTGAGATGGGGAAGGGATATGATGGCGAATGGAGTTTCAAAGGGGAAAGTGGGGGGAGGGAGGGTATTATCACGGGATATTTTTTATAATCATGGAAGTTGTTAATAAAAATTTGGAAAAAAAAAAGTAGAACAAAACAATGTCAACATATCAATAAAGATGGACTGTATCAATGATCATTTTAAGCTGGGTGTGGTGACACGCGCCTTTAATACCCAGCACTCAGGAGGCAGAGGTAGGAGGATTGCTGTGAGTTCGAGGCCACCCTGAGACTACAGAGTGAATTCCAGGTCAGCCTGAGCTAGAGTGAGACCCTACCTCATAAAACAAAAACAATAACAACAACAAAAGATAACATTTGAGCTGAGCCTGAATACTAGAGTAAGCTGTGTGGTGGCAGAACTATCCAGAGGAAGAAAAAGCAACTGCAAAGGAATAAGTAACTCCAGTAGGAATAAGCCTGGCCTATTAAGGACAGAAGGAAGGCCAGTGTACTGAGGAGTAGTAATATGATGATTTAAAAAGTAGCAGTAGGAATAGGAGGAAAAGATCATGACATCAAAATAAAAGAGAGACTGATTGAGATGGGGAAGGGATATGATGGCGAATGGAGTTTCAAAGGGGAAAGTGGGGGGAGGGAGGGTATTATCACGGGATATTTTTTATAATCATGGAAGTTGTTAATAAAAATTTGGAAAAAAAAAAGTAGAACAAAACAATGTCAACATATCAATAAAGATGGACTGTATCAATGATCATTTTAAGCTGGGTGTGGTGACACGCGCCTTTAATCCCAGCAACTCAGGAGGCAGAGGTAGGAGGATTGCTGTGAGTTCGAGGCCACTACTCTAAAAGTTCTTTTTTGTCAGGCATTTTAAAATTTTCATAAGGGTATGAAAGGGCTATCAAAATAAGAACCATTACATTATAATATAAACTGAATTAATACATTTTTAGATCTCAGATATATTGGTGAATGAGTTATCTGTTCCTTCTTTCTACTGCCTACCAACATTTTTTTAATTCCAAGAAACTTGAAAAAAAAAGAAAATCTGTTATTATAATAAAGCAAAGACATATATGTTAGGAATTTTTACATGCATTCAGAATTAGAAGGACTTATTAAAAGAAGAAGCCGGGGCTGGAGGGATGGCTTAGTGGTTAAGGTGCTTGCCTGCAAAGCCAAAGGACCCAGGTTAAATTCCCCAGGACCCATATAAGCCAGATGCACAAAATGGTACATGCATTTGGAATTCGTTTGCAGTGGCTGAAGGCCCCAGGGTACCCATTCTCTATCTTTCTATCTGCCTAATTCTCTCTCTCTCTCTAATAAATAAAATAAGCAAAGTGGAATAAAATAAAATAAAGAAGAAGCCAAGGCAGTATCTGGTTTTGGCTCACCTATGTTGAATTTGGTTGTGAGTTAGCTAGATTCAGGCAGGCTGAATGAGCTGTAGTATTCCCAGGTTATGTGAGCTCACAGTGAAGTCTGGCAAAGCTAAGCTTCATCCTGGCTTTCTCCATCAGCTCTTAGAAGGCCAGCTTCTTTCTTTGCTAACGAATCACTCCCTTCTCTGCTTGTGAATTACACAAGATCTGTCCTTTGTCACAGAAGACTATTATGCTATTCATTCATCCATTAATGTGCTCAATCAAATATTACAAGACCAGGCATGATGACTCACAACCTATAGTCCCAGCATGGAGGATCATTAAAGGCTGAGTCAAGATTGCTCAGAGTTTAAGGCCAGCCAGTATATAGAGTGACTCTATCTCAAAAAAAAAATAAAATAAAATTAGAACTACTGTAGTGGTTTGAATGTAAAATGTCCTCTATAGCCTCATGTGTTTGTGATTAGCTCTCATACTTAAATTTCCAGTTTGTAGAGCCTTTGGGAGGTGGAGCCTTGCTGGAGGCGGTGTGTCACTAGGGAGATGTGACACCCAACTGCCTGCTTCTGCCATGATGAAACTTCCCCTTATAAATTGTAAGCCAGAAATAAATCCTTTCCTTCCATAAGCTGCTTCTGGTTGGGTGTTTTATCCCAGGAACAGAAGGTTACTATGTCTATACATTGTGTTAAACAAGGAACCACATTAGTTTGCAGGCATCATGAAATTTACATTCTAGGGAGAGAAACAGACAGTAAACAGGTAACAAATAGCAGTATGATTTCAGATAGGGGTTAGTGTTAGAAGCAATGGGGAGGAGGAGTGTGCGGTTACATAGAGGTCAGTAAAGGTTTCACTGACAAGATAATATTTGAGCCAGGTTTAGTGGCACATGCCTTTAGTCCCAGAATTTGGGAGGCAGAGGTAGGAGGATTGCTGTGAGTTCGAGGCCACCCTGAGACTACAGAGTGAATTCCAGGTCAGCCTGAGCTAGAGTGAGACCCTACCTCATAAAACAAAAACAATAACAACAACAAAAAGATAACATTTGAGCTGAGGCCTGAATAACTAGAGTAAGCTGTGTGGTGGCAGAACTATCCAGAGGAAGAAAAAGCAACTGCAAAGGAATAAGTAACTCCAGTAGGAATAAGCCTGGCCTATTTAAGGACAGAAGGAAGGCCAGTGTACTGAGGAGTAGTAATATGATGATTTAAAAAGTAGCAGTAGGAATAGGAGGAAAAGATCATGACATCAAAATAAAAGAGAGACTGATTGAGATGGGGAGGGCATATGATGGAGAGTGGAGTTTCAAAGGGGAAAGTGGGGGGAGGGAAGGCATTACCATGGGATATTGTTTATAATCATGGAAGTTGTTAATAAAAAAAAATAATTAAAGAAAAAGTAGCAGTAGGGCTGGAGAGATGGCTTAGCAGTTAAGGCACTTGTCTACAAAGCCAAAGGACCCAGGTTCCATTACCCAGTACCCACTTGTTTGATTCAGGTGTCCCCCATAAACTTAGGTGTTCTGAATGCTAGGTTTCCAGCTGATGGAGATTTGTGAATTAACACCTCCTGGAGGCAGTGTATTGTTGGGGGTGGGCTTAAGGGTGTTATAGCCAGTTTCCCCTTGCCAGTGTTTGGCACACTCTCCTGTTGCTGTTGTCCACCTGATGTTAGCTAGGGGGTGATGTCCACCCTGTGCTCATGCCATTGTTTTCCCTTGCCATCATGGAGCTTCCCTTTGAGTCTATAAGCCAAAATAAACCCTATTTTCCCTCAAACTGCTCTTGGTCAAGTGATTTCTGCCAGCAATGTGAACCTGACTGAAACAGTAATGTTGGTACCAGAGGAGTGGGATTGCTGCTAGACACCTGACTATGTGGCTTTGGCCTTTTGGAACTAATTTTCAAGAGGAATGTGGAAGGATTTGAAACCTTCTCCTAAAAGACACCTTGCAGTGCTGTAAGTATAGCTTGATGGACTATTCTGGTCAGAGTTGAAAGACCTGAATGCAGTAAGAAGTATGGACTGTGAGGTTTGGCTTATGAGGGTGAGAAAGAGCTTTGCTGGGACTGGGCTAGAAGCAGCTTATGTGAGAATCTTGCTGTTATGCCTGTGTCCTGAGAACTTGTGCAGAGTTGCTTTGCATAGAAACAGACTGATGTGAGCAGAGGGATATGGCACAGAAATGAAATATTTGGGCTGAAACTTCTGCCTGTTCAGCTACAATTATATGAGAGATTACAACCTTTGAGACTGGGCCAGCTGACCTGCACTGGGGCAACAGGAAGAATGTAGATTCTTTTGAAGGGGCCTGAATGCTCAAGGAGTGTCCTGTTCTTCAAAGTCTGCTTTATTCCCCCCTGGATTAACAAATTGGCACCCTACCTGGTATTATGAAGTAAAAAAATGCAGAAAAGAGAGGGTCATTGAACTTGCAACACAGTCTTGTGTTTTGGAAATGACCATGGGCAGTGTGAAGCAGGTCTGCTGGTTTGCCTGCATGGAGCTGTGAGAATGGACTGTGGGTTGCAGTGGAGCTGCCGGGACCACGAGATGGATGCTAAGGAAAGCTGCTGGCCCCAGTGTAGTTTTCCAGGGCTGTGAGTAGCCTAGCTGGAGGGGCAGAATTGGAACTCCAGTGACTTGTTGCTGCTTAGAATTATTGAACTTGGAGACTTGTTATTGACTAGAGTTGTTGGACTTGGAGCTACAGTTTGATGTTTGCCCTGTTTACATCTTGTATTGGTTGAGTATTTCTTTGCTCTGTCCAATGCCATCTTTTGCAGTGTGAATATTTATTCTGTGCCATTATGGGGCTTTGGGGGGGATTTTTTTGGTATTATGGCTCAGTTAAAACACCTTGGACTATGGAAATGTTTGCACATCATTAGGATTGATAAAATGGAGATGGGCTGGAGAGATGCTTAATGGTTAAGGCGCTTGCCTGCAAAGCTAAAGGACCTCAGTTCAAAATTATTTATTTATTCATTCATTTATTTATTTATTTGAGAGAAGGAAAGAGGGGAGAGAGAGAGAGAGAGAGCTTCCAGCCACTGCAAATGAACTCCAGATGCATGCACCACCTTGTGCATCTGGCTTACGCGGGTCCTGGGGAATTGAGCCTCAAACCAGGGTCCTTAGACTTCACAGGCAAGCACTTAACTGCTAAGCCATCTCTCCAGCCCATCTTTTCTTTTCTTTTTTTTTTTTTTTTTTTTTTTTTTTTGGTTGGGGGGTAGTGTTTCAAGGTAGGGTCTCACTCTAGCTCAGGCTGACCTGGAATTCACTGTGTAGTCTCATGGTGGCCTCTAACTCATGGCAATCCTCCTACCTCTGCTTCCCGAGTGCTGGAATTAAAGGCATGTGCCACCGTGCCTAGCTTCCATTTTCTCTCTATCTGCCTCTTACTCTCTCACTTTCAAATAAAAATTTTAAAATATTTAAAATAACTAGATAAATAAAAATGTTTGGGTTGGAGGGATGGTTTAGCAGTTAAGCCATTTGCCTGCAAAGTCAAAGGACCCAGGTTTAATTCCCCAGGACCCATGTTAGCCAGATGCACAAGGGGGTGCATGCCTCTGGAGTTCGTTTGCAGTGGCTGGAGGCCCTGGCATGCCCATTCAGTCTCTCTCTTTCTCTCCCTCTTTCTCTGTCAAATAAATAAATAAATAAAAATAAAATATTTTAATGAAAAAAACATTTTAAAAAAGAATAGTGGGAGGGCCTGGGGAAATGGCTCAGCAGTTAAAGGTCCTTGCTTGCAAAGACTGCTAGCCTGAGTTCAATTCCTTAGCATCAATGTAAAGCCATGCATCTGTGGTCCAGCATCGCTACGACAATGAAGTGGAGCCAGGAGAATCTGAAGCTCTTGGGCCAGGTTCGTTTCCTGTGGCAAGAGACCTGTGTTAAGGAAGGCAAGGCCCCGACCACTCCTCTGATCTCAGCACACGACATGCACACCCCCAACACACACACACATACATACATACATACATTCACATACTTTGCAAATTAATAATAAATTTTTAGATCAGTAAAAAACACTTGGGATTATGAAACCGACTCACTACCTGCTATGCTAACAAGGCACCTGGTTTGTGGGATTCAATGTTGGAAGTGAACAAGATCTGACTTTTTTGTTGTTGTTGCTGTTGCTTTTTTGTTTTTAAATATTTATTTGACAGAGAAAGAAAGTGTTTAGGGGTGTGCCAGGGCCTAATGCTGCTTGTACAGAACCTCAGGCTAGCTTAGAATACATGAAATCTTGTCAAAGAAGGAAGAAAAAAAAAAAGAGGAGGAGAAAACAAAAGAAAGGGAAAAAAAACCTAGAAAACAACTACTATGGCCACAAACAGGAGACTAGGCAGAACCCACATGATACCATACACCATCTGTCAAAGCAAATGCTTGAACTGGGTGCAATTCCAGCACTCAGGAGACTGAGGCAGAAGTTCAAGACCATCCTTAAGTATATAGTTCAAAGCCAGCCTGGGCTATGTAAATGAGACCCTTGTCTCAAAAAAAAAAAAAAAAAAAAAGAAGAGGAGGAAGAAGAAGAAGAAGAAAAAGAAGGTCCTTAGCAAAAGTACACTTTATGCCCTCAGTGAATCCCTGTTGATTTTTTTTTTTTTTTTTTTTTTTTTTTTTTTTTTTTTTGGTTTTTCAAAGTAGGGTTTCACTCTAGCCCAGGCTGACCTGGAATTCACTCTAGTCTCAGGGTGGCCTTGAACTCACGACAATCCTCCTACCTCTGCCTCCCGAGTGCTGGGATTAAAGGCATGTGCCACCACGCCCGGCCCCTGTTGAATGTTTTCTGGGCTAAGAAGAACTAATTTACAAATAACAATGGCCGCCCATTACTGATCACTAACGCCACCACTGGACCAGTGAGAGTCAATTCAGCAGCCATCTGCTTGTGTTGAGCAACAACTAACCCATGCCTCCAGGATTGGCCGCAGTAAATTCTCCACTTTCCTAAGCTTATGGGCCATAATCCACTGCACAGGGTAAGGTCCCTTTAGATAGCAATGGTTTTAGCCCTTCTCATTAATTTGCTTGAGGTAAGGCTATGACACCCTCCCCTTTTGCCCAACAGCCATGTACCTGAAAATGGGCAGTCTCTTCTGACCACGTCACCTTCAAGAAGCCTTCAGGTTTAGGTTTAAGGGTGGAGGAAAAGGCAGCCTGACTCCATTGAGACTGAGGTTCAGGAGACCAGTGTGAGATTTCTAAACTGAAACATGGTCTAGGCACGTCCTCCATGTTTTCAGTGTCTTCCAGTTGTTCGATAAACCTAAACAATTTTATCTGGATGACAGGGCCCTTGGGAGCCTCCTCTTTTCCACCATCTGTCCCCTAGCCCATGGGATTCTCTTCCTTTATATCTTCGTGCAGTGGCATCCTCCTATCATGCAGGTCTCAATTCAAATGTCACTTCCTCCAAATGTCCTTCCCGACCTCTTAGCCTGGTATCAGAATAGCCATCCCTAGCTCATCAGCACATATCACTACCCTGCCTATTAGCAGGAGCCTTGTTCATTCACTGTTTAGCCCAGTGCCTAGAACAATGATGGACACAGTAGGGCAGAGTGAATAAGTGAGTAAATTCCCTTCCTGTATTTCCAGCAGCACCCTATTTCTTTCTTTCTTTTCTTTTCTTTTTTTTTTTTCTTTTTTTGGTTTTTTGAGGTAGGGGCTCACTCTAGCCCAGGCTGACCTGGAATTCACTATGGAGTCTCAGGGTGGCCTCAGACTCATGGCGATCTTCCTACCTCTGCCTCCCGAGTGCTGGGATTAAAGGTGTGCGCCACCATGCCCGGCTCCTACACTCATTTCTTAAGCTTTGCATCAAAAATCGAGGCCCCTGAATTCCTTCCTGGCCCATCATTCTTCCTCTCCTGGTCGTTTATCTCCTTCCTTACCCTCACACTTACTCTTCCTCTACTTCCAGACTTCCAGATACTCAATGGTGGTACACAACTCTGTCAAGACTCACTTGATTGCAATGTGTCCCAGCCGTCTGCGAGCTCCTGAAGGAAAACCCATTTATCTCTCCATCCCTAGTACATGCCACAGTAGCCAGCACACTACAGATGCCTCACTAATGTTGCTTGATTGACCACATAACAAGATGTGCTTTAGAGAAACGTGAATTAGGAAACTCTAGTCATTTCTATGACAATGATAGGAAGGGTTGTCATAAACTTAAATGCTACAGTGTAGGCAACCCTTTCCAATGGGCGATGCCAGAAACGTGACACCTAATTAAATTCTGATAACTATGAACAAAAAGGAGATGATGTGACCTGCGTCTCACCACCTACACACTCCCAAGTGGGAGAAGGCAGTTAATTCATGGGCGAGAAGTATAGAGCGTTCTCATTACCAACTCTGGCAGGATCAATCGGAGGTCCTGAGAAGTACCTGCTAAGGCTTGTACAGAGTTTCCCATCCGACCAGGCCCACCCTCAAGCTCTACCTCATGAGCAAGAGCTACTTTCATCCTGTCAGTGAATCTCAGGTCCAACAACCCCCGAGGGAATTGCTGTATAGCTATGCCTTTTTCCTGCTACTTGGGAGCCCTTGACATACTCATCCAAGCTTCAGTTGCTAAGCTCCTAGAAGTCTCTGTAATTATTATTGTCTAAAATAAAATATAGAACAGCAGAATGAGTAATTAGTTGCTTTTAATAAAGCCATTTCAGAAGATGTTTGTGATGCTAAAGATGGTGGCAATTTTGATAGAGGAGGAGGAGGTTCACCCTAAGGACTAGGCCCAGGAAAGAACCCGTATCTTAGGATGGAGCAGCATTGGCAAAGGGTTGATCAGAATGTGGAATGAGCAGTAGTTGAGCTGGACCCCCAGGTGGGCTGCCTGTGGCTGCCGAGCTGAACTTCTTAATGTCAGCGGGGCCTTGCCAAGCTTCAGTGGAGACATAATTCCTTGAGTCAAGAGGTTGTTGAAAATCTCTTCTGAACTAGTCTCTCTAGTATCGTAGCAGCGGCATCACAATAAATGCTTCGTCATGGTGCTAAGCAAAGTCTTATCTACAGCATACATCAGGACAGGAAATGTGCTAGGGACATTACATATATTAGTTTCTGAGCCCATCATGGTGGTGCGTCTCTCCAATTCCAGCACTTGGCAGGCTGAGTCAGGAGGATCTCTGCTGATTCAAGACCAGCCTGGGCTTCATAGTGAATCCCAGGACAGCTTGGGCTGTAGAATGAGACCCTTTCTCATCGAAAAAAAAAAAAAAAAAAAAAAAAAAAGCTGGGCGCGGTGGTGCATGCCTTTAATCTGAGTACTCCGGAGGCAGAGGTAGGAGGATTGCTGTGAGTTCAAGGCCACCCTGAGACAAAATAGTGAATTCCAGGTCAACCTAGGCCAGCGTGAGACCCTACCTCGAAAAAACAAAAAAACAAAACAAAAAAACAAACAAAAGAATAAAGAAAAAAAATAAGAAGGAAGAGCAGAAATACAAAAAAGAAGGAAGCAAGGAAAAGAAAGAGAAAGATGGAAAGGATGGAAGGAAGAAAGAAAGGGGTTGGAGAGATAATTCAGTGCTTAAGGCACTTGCGTGCAAAGTCTAATGGCCTGGGTTCTATTCCCCAGGACCCATATAAAGCCAAATGCACTAAGTGACCCATGCATCTGGAGTTCATTTTCGCAGCAAGAGGCCCTGGTGCACCTAGTGTCCCCCACCCTCCTTGCAAATAAATATATAAAAATATTTTTTGGAGAGATGGCTTAACAGTTAAGGTACTTGCCTGCAAAGCCGAAGGACCCAGATTTGACTCCCCAGGACCCACATAAGCCAGATGCACAAGGTGGCACATACATCTGGAGTTCATTTGCAGGGGCTGGAGTTAGAGGTCCTGGTGTGTTTGCATGTTCTCTCTCTCAAATAAAAAAAAAAATTTAAAGAGGGGGCTGGTGCTGGAGGGATGGATTAGTGGTTAACGTGTTTGCCTGCAAAGCCAAAGGACCCAGGTTCTATTCCCCAGGATCACGTTAGCCAGATGCACAAGGGGCACATGCATCTGGAGTTCTTTTGCAGTGGCTGGAAGCCCTGGCGTGCCCATTCTGTCTCTCTCTCCCTCCCTCTTTCTCTGTCAAATAAATAAATAAATAAAAATAAAATATTTGTTTTAAAAAAAGAGGGGGCTGGAGAGATGGCTCAGCGGTTAAGGCACACTTGCCTGCAAAACCCTAACAACTCAGGTTCTATTCCCTAATACTCACTTAAAGCCAGATGCACAAAGTGGTCCATACATCTGGAGTTCTTTTGCAAAAACTGATGTGCCAATTCTCTCCCTGTCTCTCTCTGCTTGCAAATGAATATGTTTTTTTTTTTTTGTTTGTTTGTTTTTTGAGGTAGGGTCTCACTCTATCCTAGGCTGACCTGGAATTCACCATGTGGTCTCAGGGGGGCCTGGAACTCACAGCAATCCTCTGCCTCCCAAGTGCTGGCATTAAAGGCATGCCCCACCATGCCTGGCCTCTTTTCTTTTCTAATATTAAAAAAATGGGGGGGGGGGCTGGAGAAATGACTTAGTGGTTAAACGCTTGCCTATGAAGCCTAACGACCCCGGTTCGAGGCTCGATCCCCAGGACCCACGTTAGCCAGATGCACAAGGGGGTGCACACGTCTTGAGTTCGTTTGCAGTGGCTAGAAGCCCTGGCGCATTCATTCTCTCTCTCTCTCTCTCTCTCTCTGCCTCTTTCTCTCTCTCTATCTATTGCTGTCAAATAAATAAATAAAAAATAAACAAAAAAATTTTAATAGCTGGGTTGGTGTTGAAACCAAGCCATAGAGGTACACTGCTCAGACCCTGGGACTCATCCCAACATTCACTTCAAGACCACTCTTCCCCTGAGCTACTCCCAGCCAGTGACTTCACAGCAGGAATACTAGAGTTGGACCATTCCTACCCCAAATTGGACTTTCATGGGCAACTGAGGTAAAAATATATATATGATATGTTAATCAATCATTTAACAATCCTCCTTTTCATTAACTTCGAGCAATGATTCATCGTCCATCTCTAGAATTTTCTCCTCTTCACACACTGAAACTCTACTCATTAAATAATAACTTCCCATTATCTTTTTGCCATCCCCATTTTACTTCCTCTCTATGAACTTGAACTCTCTAGGTATTTCATATAAGCAGAATCGTACAGTATTTAAATTTTGTGACTAACTCATTTCATTTTAATGCCTTTAAGATTCATTCATGCTATACCATGTGTCAGCATTTCCTTCCTTGCCAGCTATGGTGGTGCACACCTTTAATCCCAGCACTGGTGAGGTGGAGGTAGGAGGATTGCTGTGAGTTCAAGGCCAGCCTGAGACTACATAGTGAATTCCAGGTTACCCTGGGCTAGACTGAGACCTCACCTCTAAAAACTAAAAAATAGAGCCGGGTGTGGTGGCTCATGCTTTTAATCCCAGCACTCAGGGGGCAGAGGTAGGAGGATCACCATGAATTTGAGGCCACCCTGAGACTACATAGTGAATTCCAGGTCAGCCTGGGCTATAGCGAAACCCTACCTTGAAAAACCAAAAAAAAAAAAGAAAGAAAGAAAGAAAAAAATTAAAAATGTCTGCTGGTGTCTGGTTAAATGTATATACTATGCTCACCAAACTGCCCAGTAAGCACTTCTCTTAATGTTCATAACCGTATATTAATGCTACTCTCACTTTTGGTTAGAGAAGCTTCTCTTTTCAGATGGCAGTGACCTTGGGATGACTCAGGAGGCACCACAGTGCTGAGAAGAAGTGACAGAAGAGTGCTCAGCACTGCAATATCTCTATCACACCTTCCAAGGCTCAGGGTGCATTGTGAAGAGGTGGTGGAAAGAATGTTAAGAGTCAAAGGAAGGGTAGGACTCCTTACAATGTGCTCCTCCAGACACAAAATGGCCTGATATCCATGACCTCACAGTGCCTGACACTACCTGCACAAGACCATCATAATGGGAAGAAAAGATCATGACATCAAAATAAAAGAGAGACTGATTGAGAGGAGGAGGGGATATGATAGAGAGTGGAGTTTCAAAGAGGACAGTGAGGGGAGGGAGGGAATTACCATGGGATGTTGTTTATAATTATGGAAGTTGTCAATAAAAAATAAAAGTAAATAAAAAGCTAAATAAAGAGCTGAGCATGGTGATGCATACCTTTAATCCCAGTACTTGGGATACAGAGTTAAGAGGATTGCCATGAGTTTAAGGGCACTCTGGAATTACATAGTGAATTCCAGGTCAGCCTGAGCTAGAATGAGACCCTACCTAGTAAAATAAAAAAATAAATAAAAACTTTAAAAAAGGGCCGGAGAGATTGTTTAGTGGTTAAGGCATTGGCTGTGAAGCCTAAGGACTCTTGTTCAACTCTCAGGTCCCACATAAGCCAGATGCACAAAGGTGACGTTCACACATGCACAGAAGATGGTGCACACATCTAGAGTTTGATTGCAGTGGCTGGAGGCCCTGATATGCCAATTCTTTCTCTCTCTCTCTCATATATATATATATATATATATATATATATATATATATATACACACACATATTTATATATATATATATATCACATTAAAAATACAAAAATAGGGGCTGGGAAGATGGCTTAGCAGTTAAGACATTTGCCTGCAAAGCCAAAGGACCCAGGTTCTAGTCTCCAGGACCCACATTAGCCAGATGCACAAGGGGCACACACATCTGGAGTTTGTTTGCAGTGGCTGGAGGCCCTGGAGTACCCCTTCTCTCTCTCTCTCTCTGGTGAATAAATAAAAATAAAATATTAAAAATACAAAAATAAAATTAAGGGCTGGAGAGATGGCTTAGTGGTTAAGCGCTTGCCTGTGAAGCCTAAGGACCCCCGTTTGAGGATCAATTCCCCAGGACCCACGTTAGCCAGATGCACAAGGGGGCACACGCGTCTGGA
Source organism: Dipus sagitta (assembly GCA_036346955.1). Classification (NCBI taxonomy): domain Eukaryota; kingdom Metazoa; phylum Chordata; class Mammalia; order Rodentia; family Dipodidae; genus Dipus; species Dipus sagitta. Next base: position 49,915,376 of record CM070782.1, read on the forward strand.
GTTCGTTTGCAGTGGCTGGAGGCCCTGGCGTGCCCATTCTCTCTCTCTCTCTCTCTCTCTCTCTCTCTCTGTCTTTCTCTCTCTGTCTGTTGCTCTCAAATAAGTAAATAAATAAAAATAAACAAAAAAAATTTTTAAAAAGCTGGGCATGGTGGTGCATGCATTTAATCCCAGCACTCGGGAGGCAGAGGTAGGAGGATCGCCTTAAATTCAAAGCCAGGGGCTGGAGAGATGGCTTAGTGGTTAAGGTGTTTGCCTGCAAAGTCAAAGGATCTTGGTTCTCCATGACCCTCGTAAGCCAGATGCACAAGGGGGCACATGCATCTGGAGTTCGTTTGGGGTTGTGGGAGGCGCTGGCGTGCCTATTCTCTCTCTCTCCCTTTCTCTCTCTCTCTCAATGCCTCTTTCTCCCTCTCAAATAAATAAATAAAATATATTTAAATTCAAGGCCACCCTGAGAATACATCGTGAATTCCAGGTTAGGTAAGAACATTGGAATTAAAACAAAATATAATGATACATGTATAAAATGTTACAGTGAATTCCAAGTCAGTCTAGGCTAGAGTGAGACCCTACCTCAAAAACAAAATAAAATAAAAAAAAAGACTATTGAGTAGACTCAGGGCCACCCATTACAATCTGGTTTCATGGCAAAAGTGGTATCTTAGTCATGAAGGATAGGAAGGAGTTAACTAAACAACATAGAGGAAAAAAAATTTTTTTTCAAGGTAAGGTCTCATTCTGGCCCAGGCTGACCTGGAATTCAGTATGTAGTCTCAGGGTGGCCTTGAACTCACAGCGATCCTCCTACCTCTGCCTCTGCTGGGATGAAAGGCGTGTGCCACCACGCCTGGCAACACAGAGGAAATTTTAGGAGACCTTATCAGGATAGCACCTAGGCAAAAGAGGCCATGCATTATATAGGTTTGGTTGCTTATGGGACAGGTGGCTACAACCTCCAAACATGATTAATGACTGTTGTAGCAGCCACTCAGGCTGATCAAGGAAAGACTGCCAAGGGAGAAAGTAAGTACACAAAAAATACCCACCAGAAAAGAGGTGTTAATTGGTTCTTAACTTTGTGCTAGAAACATCAGCCAAGAGTTAAGCTCTGTGGGAGCAAGGATGGCAGCTTTTCCATCTCTATGGAGTCTGTAGAGGTAAGATAACCAGTGTCAGGCCTGGGCATATAGCTTAGTGGGTAGAGCACTTGCCCAACTTGCACAAGGCCCTGGATTCAACCCCCAGTGCCACCTAAGACAGGCGTGGTGGTGTATGCCTGTAATCCCAGCACTAGTGAGGTGAGGCGGGGTCCAAGATCCTTCTCTATGGCTATATAAGGAGTACAAGGTCAGCTGGGTACATAAGAGCCTCTCTCAAAAAGAGAGAGAGAGAGAGAGCCCGGGCATGGTGGTGCATACCTTTAATCCCAGCACTTAGGAAGCAGAGGTAGGAGGATCACTGTGAGTTCGAGGCCACCCTGAGAGTACATAGTGAATTCCAGGTCAACCTGGGCTAAAGCAAGACCCTACATCAATCCCCCCCAGAAAGAGAGAGAGAGGGAATGAAGTATCAAAAGGACCTTCAGAAGGTTGGGGGATTGCTCGGTAAAGTACTTGCCTAAGACCCTGTGTTCAGTGCTTTCAAATATTTTCAGTCCAAAGAGGCTTGGGCAACAGAAAATGCTCTGGAAAGTTCTGGCATCATCCCAAGTCATCTCTTTGTGGGAATGCAATTAATTGTACATGGGTCTTGGAAGTGATATAGAATAAAAATATGAAAAAGCCAGCTGGAGGAACACTGTGAGCTCAAGGCCAACCTGAAACTACAGGGTGAAATCCAAGGGAGCCTTGGCTGGAGTGAGACCCTACCTCAAAAACAACAAGAACTATATATATATAAAATGTGTGTGTATATATATATAATGTGTATATATATATACATATGCATATATACATATCTGTGTATATATATATACATATGCATATATACATATCTGTGTGTATATATATATACATATATACATATATATGTATGTATATATATATATATATATATATATATATATATGAAAACCCATTCTTTCTCCTAGTTGACCTCAATTATCAGCAGCACTGCTTACCACAGAATTTCCAAGAGAATATTGTAGTCAGCAAGCAATAAGCATTGTTTCAAACATTATTTTTTAATATTTTATTTATTCATTTTATTTGAGAGAAAGAGAGGGAGAGAGAGAAAGGAAGAGGCAGATAGAGAGAATGGGAGCATCAGGGCCTCCAGCCACTGCAAACGAACTCCAGACGCATGTGCCACCTTGTGCATCTGACTTATGTGGGTACTGGGGAATCAAACCTGGGTCCTTAGGCTTCACAGGCAAGTGCTTTAACCACTAAGCCATCTCTCCATCCTTCAAATATTGTTTTGATGTCAACTTTTTCTTTCCTTCTCTTTCTTTTTTTTTTTTTTTTTGGCAGCGCTGAAGATGGACCAGGGCCTCATGAATGCCAGACAAGTGCTTTTATCACTGAACTACACCCTCAGCCCCAGGTTTTTTTTTTTTCTTGATTGGCAGCAGTTGTTATCTTATTTTCTGAATCCTGTAATTCTCACTGGGCAAATTCTATTTTAGTGTGTGGATATAAATAAAATTATTCATTGAGATAATAAAAGGTCTCTATGCTGACTAGCATCACCATCTCATTAAATGTGAATATCTTTACAGTATAACCTGTTGGGATTTTTTCTTTCCTTTTTTTAAGAGGCAGACAACTATGGTGTAGTATTTTGAGGTATGTAGGCGAGGCGGGCACCTACTCACACCACCACGTCCCTTTGAACAGTAAAGACAGCTCCCCGCTTCTTCTGGCTAGGAGAGAATGGGCTATAATGACCTGGTAGTGCTCCCTCCATGTCACTGTGCTTGAGAATCTGCAAGTCCCCCGTCTCATCTCTAAATCTAGCACTTGGCAAAGTAGCTGACAGCAAGTATCCTAGGATGTCAAGGCCCATCTCTCTGATCAGTGATGGCACCGAGATGGACAGGAACATGTCTTGCCCTCATAGCTGGAGCTCTTAAGCCTGGCAGCCACACTGACCAGTGCTACCCAGGGATCTGTGGACCATGCCCATGGAAGAAATGTCACCGCCTGTCTTAAGAGACAGGCCTGGGTGAGGGTCACCAATGGGTGGGTGAACACCCACTGGTTTTCACAGCCAATTTGATAGGATAAAAATATAACACCAGCCGCATCATTTTCCAAAATTAAGGCCGATGCTATAGCAAATGTATGCAGATGTACACAGACACAGATGGGAACAAGTGTATTTAATTGTAAATGAGTCAGAACAGAGCAAATGAGATTTCCCTTATATTTGGGTTCCAAAATTTACAGAGAAAATGTGTCTGAGGCAGAAACAAACCAAAAAAAAAAAAAAAAAAAAAAAAAAAAAAAGAAGAAGAAGAAAAAGAAAAAGAAAGAAAGAAGAAAGAAGGCAGCCGGGTGTGGCAGCTCACACCTTTTAATCCCAGCACTTGGGAGACAGAGGTAGGAGAATCACCGTGAGTTCAAGGCCACCCTAAGACTACATAGTGAATTCCAGGTCAGCCTGAGCTAGAGTGAGACCCTACCTCGAAAAACCAAAAAATAAAAAAATAAAAATAAATTAAAAAAAAAAAAAAAAACAAGAAAGAAGGCAAGATTGGTTCTGGGTACTGTAGCCACGTGATAGAGAGCCTTTGACATACAGAAGGCTATATGGCTATATGGCTTTAGTCTCCTCTAGAGGTTATGAGAGTGTCCTGGCTCTAAAGAACCTGGTCCCAGGAGCTCTGAAGTGGTCAGAGTGCTGATGGAGTGGACAAAGACAAGTGCCACAGAAAATAGGAAAGGAAGGAGGCCTGTAATGGGACTGTCCCTGAGAAGAGAGCCAAAGACCAGCTTTTGTGTCCTCAGAGACGTGAGGAAGAGAAAGGGAGAAAGAATCGCGTTACCCTGCTCCATGTGGACAGAGCTGGTGAGAGAGACGTGGGAGGGACGAAGCTGACCGTGGCTGTAGGACACCAGACACCAGCTCTCCGCAGGCTCTTTGGTAGCCATTTAGTAAGTGGGAGAAGAGAGCTGGGTATGGTGTCACATGCCTGTAATTCCAGAACTTGGGAGGCTGAGGCAGAAAGACTGCCACAAGTTCCAAGGCCAAGTTGGTCTACATAGTGAGTGCCAGGTCAACCTGGGTTACGTCGTTTAATAAATTGAATCTGAATTACATTCATAGCACTATGTAACAAAAGACTTGCGTACATGTTAAATTATAAAGTTCTTGTAGCTCAAAAAGTGTTTTCACCTTTTCCTTGTTTCGCCTCTCTTCTTTGGAAACTGGCCGAAATCGTAAGCATGCTTGCCCTGATATTTTGGGGCTTTTCCATTTTTTTTGTTTTCTAATAAATTTCCTTTGCCTCACACCTTGTAGTTCATCTGCCATATTTTTCATGGTCTAGAGACAAAGAATTGGACAGTATGAAAATCTGCAGCAATAGAAAGACCCTGTCTCAAACAAAACAAAAGCTGGACATATAATCCCAACACTCAGGAAGTGGAGGCAGAAGGATCAGAAATTCAAGAGCCTGGGCTACAGGAGACTCTGCCAGGAAGGAAGGAAAGGAGGGAGGGGAGGAGGGAAAAAGAAGAGAAGAAGGAGGAGACAGAGAAGGAAAGAAAGAAAGAGAGGAAGGCAGAGGGAGGATAAAGGATGTGAAGAAAGTCAGGCTGGAGAGATGGCTTAGTGGTTAAGCGCTTGCCTGTGAAGCCTACGGACCCTGGTTCAAGGCTCGCTTCCCCAGGACCCACGTTAGCCAGATGCACAAGGGGGCGCACGCGTCTGGAATTTGTTTGCAGTGGCTGGAAGCCCTGGCGCGCCCATTCTCTCTCTCTGTCTCTATCTGCCTCTTCCTCTCTCTGCCTGTCACTCTTAAATAAATAAATAAATAAATAAATAAATAAATAAATAAAAGTCATCCCTTATGTCCCTGCCATTGTGGGAAGTAAGGAACTGCAAAACCACAACCTCCTCAAGAGTCAGGGGAATGTGCAGATGGGTGTGAAATGAGCCACACCCACTCTGCTGGCCTCCTGCCCCCTGCCCCCTCATCCCTTGCGAGGCAGCAGTCTGAGCCTGTCCACCTCCTCTGCTGAGCCAGCCCAGGCTGTAACTGGGCCCTTAGAGAACACAACAATGTTGATTTCATGGTCACTGAGGGGCCGGTGATCTCTAGGGACACTAGCAACCTGACATGCAAGTCAGGACGCTTCGCGTACTGGAGCAGCCTCAGAGTTTAGCACAGGGTCTGACGCCTCATTGTCATCTAATAATAAGTGTGTGAATAATGCCTTGCATGCACGTGTAGGTGAATGAACCCAGCAAATCTTGCTCTCACACGAGAATGATCTCGCTCTGCGGTTTGCTCGCTCACCCCTGCCTTTCATGCCTGTCCCCTCCGTAGTGATGAACCTGCCTCCCAACTCACAGGAGCAGCGACCCGACCCTCTGTGCCAGGACCCCTCCCCCTCCCCGAGCTGGTGGATTCCGGGAAACCATGAAGCACAAAGGCTGCTCTTGGTGAAAAGGGCACGGGTGCTTTCATCCCCAGCCAGCTCTGCATACTTTGGTTGATCACGTGTGTGGCCCTGCCCTTATCTCTCCAGAAACCCCAGAGGGCTTAAATTGGCCTTTGCTGACATTTAAACCAAAGTTACCGCCCCCAGCCCAGCCTTATATTTCATACTTTTTTCAGAAAAAAAAATAAATCAAATCAGATACAGTGTGCCTGATGTTCCGCAAGCTGGGGGAGGTCTGAGTGCCACATACCCAGGACAGCACATGCCTTGGCACCCCTCTCGAAGCCCACTCTGCCAGTCACCGGTGAAAGTGAAAAGTGAAGAAACCCTGTTCCCAGCATCACTCAGCACAGCAGCGTGCAGGCCAGAGTGCTCACTGCAGCCGCGGTCAGCCACATCCAGCCGGGGAGAAAGGGAGAAAGCGTGACTTAAGATGAAACTAAGGAGGGCCTGCGACAATGGCTCCCTGGTCTAAGGCACTTGCTTGCAAAACTTGCCAGCCCAGACTCAAGTCCTAAGCAGTCCATGCACATAATTGGCAACCAAAAAGTGGCATAAGAGTCAGGCATTCGTTTGCAGCAGCAATAGGCCCTGGGTGCACCCATATACACACATGTGCAAACAAATTTAAACATTTAAAAGATGCCGGGCGTGGTGGCACATGCCTTTAATCTCAGCACTTGAGAGGCACAGGTAGGAGGACTGCCATGAGTTTGAGGCTACCCTGAGACAAATTCCAGGTCAGCCTGGCCTAGAGTGAGACCCTACCCCGAAAAATAAAATAATAATAATAATAATAATAATAATAATAAAAAGAGGGATGGAGAAATTGCTTAGCAGTTAAGGTGCTTGTTTGTGAAGCCCAAGGACCCAGGTTCAATTCTCTAGGTCCCACATAAGCCAGATGCACAAGGTGGCACAAGCATCTGGAGTTTGTTTGCAATGGCTAGATGCCCTAGAGTGCCCATTTTCTCTCTCTGTCTCTTTCTCTCTGTCTCAAATAAAAGTAAATTTTAAAAATTAAAATTAAAAATTTTAAAGAGAGAGCTAGGTGTGGTGGTGCACGCCTTTAATCCCAGCACTGGGGAGGCAGAGGTAGGAGGATCGCCATGAGTTCAAGGCTACCCTGAGACTACATAGTGAATTCCAGGTCAGCCTGGGCTAGAGCGAGACCCTACCTCAGGAAAAAAAAAAAAAAAAAAGAAAGAAAGAAAAAAAATTTAAAGAGAATTTGTCATTCGCTCTTTAAAAAAACTGTTTAGGAGAGTTAACCAGCTCTGAGGGGTGCCTACAATCTACTTTTCATAGACCTTATTTTGACTATAGCTTCTTTTTCTTGTTTGTTTGTTTGGTTGATTGGTTGGTTTGTGTGTGTGTGTGCGTGTGTGTGTTTGTAGTTTTTTTTTTTTTGGGGGGGGGTTCAAGGCAGGGTCTCACTCTAGCCCAGGTTGACCTGGAATTCACTGTGTCGTCTCAGGGTGGCCTTGAACTCATGGTGATCCTCCTACCTCTGCCTCCCGAGTGCTGGGATTAAAGGCATGCGCCACCACGCCTGGTTGACTCTAGCTTCTGGAACCTGCCTCCCCTGCTCTGCCCTAGCTTTCTTTTCTTTTCTTTTTCTTTTTTTATTATACATGTGCTGCAATACCTGTGTGGAAGTCAGAGAACAGCTTCGAGTGTCTGACTTTGCCTTCTACCTTGTTTGAGGCAGGGTCTCTTACTCTTCACTGTTCTCACCAGACTGGCTGGCCTGTAAACTTCTGGGTGATTCTCCTATTGCCACATCCCTTCTCTCTGACAGCATGCTGGGATGTAGATACTCGTGCTGCAGCATCTGCTTTTTTATGTGGGCTCTGGAGATTTGAACCCAGGTACTCAGGCTTGCATAGCAAGAGCTTTCCACCTGAGCTATCTCTGCAGCTCCTGTTTTTCCAGCCCTCTGCTACTTGTCTGCACTTGTTTTGGCTTTCTCCTCACCTTCTTTCACTCCTGTTCCATTTGCCTAATACTTTAGAGTTTATGAAGCTCCTTTGAATACATCAGGCCTAATAAGATGACTGCAGTGGTATATACCAGAATGGGGACTGTTGCACATGTCACAATAGGCAATTAGAAGGCAAATTTGGGTAAGATGAAGGAAAGAAAAAACAATAGGTACCAGAGCTAGGCTTGGGGCTAATCACAGCACTTGAAGGGCAGAGGCAGGAGGATGAAGTCCTGGTCTACATAGTGTTTTCTTTTTTCTTTCTTTCTTTCTTTTTTTTTTTTTTTGTTTTTGTTTTTGTTTTTCAAGGTAGGGTCTCACGCTGGTCCAGGCTGACCTGGAATTAACTATGTAGTCTCAGGGTGGCCTCGAATTCTCCCGAGTGCTGGGATTAAAGGCGTGCGGCACCACGCCTGGTTACATAGTGTTTTCAATGCCAGCCTAGGTAGCATAACTAGATCTGTCTCAAAACACCAAAAATAATGGGCTAGAGAGATGGCTCAGTGGTTAAAGTCACTTGCTTGCAAAGCCTGATAACCCAGGTTTGATTTTCCAGTACTCGTATAAAATCAGATGCACAAAGTGGCATATGTGACTGAAGTTTGTTTGCAGTAGAAGGATGTCTGGCATGCCCATTCTCTCTCTCTCTCTCTCTCTATGTATGTATATGTATATGTATACGTATATGTATATATGTATGTATGTATGTATATTTCTGCCTCTTTTTCTCTGTCTTTCAAACAAATTTTTTTAAATGGGGGAGGGAGGTTGAGGTAGGGTCTCACTCTAGCCCAGGCTGACCTGGAATTCACTATGTAGTCACATAGTGATTCACAAAACCAAAGAAAAAAAAAAGGGCTGGGGAAATGGCTTAGCTGTTAAGGTGCTTTGCCTGCAAAGCCTAAGGACCCCAGATTGATTCCCCAGGACCCACTATAAGCCAGATGCACAAGGGGGGGCGCATGCAGCTGGAGTTCATTTGCAGTGGCTGGAGGCCCTGGCGTGCCCATTCTCTCTTTCTCTCTGCCTCTTCCTCTCTCTCTCAAATAAATAAATAAATAAATAATTTTTTAAGTACTAATAGGCCAGGTGTAATGGCACACATCTTTAATCCCAGCCCTCAGGAGGCAGAGGTAGGAGTATGGCTGTGAGTTTGAGGCCAACCTGGGACTACATAATAAATTCCAGGTCAGCCTGGGCTAGAGAGAGACCGTGCCTAGAGGAAAAACAAACAAACAAAAACAAAAACCGGGCTGGAGGGATGGCTTAGTGGCTAAGGCATTTGCCTGCAATGCCAAAGGACCTAGGTTTGATTCTCCAGGACCCATGTTAGCCAGATGCGCAAGGGGGTGCACGCATCTGGAGTTCGTTTGCAGTGGCTAGAGGCCCTGGCACGCCCATACTCTCTCTCTCTCTCTCTCTGCCCCCTTCCTTTCTCTGTCAAATAAATAAAAATAACATATGTTAAAAAAAAGAAAAGAAAAAAAGAAAAAGAAAACAAACAAGCAAAAACAAAAACCATTAATAATAGGTACTGGGAGAGATGGCTCAGCAGTTAAAAGCACTTTCTTACAAAAACCTGCTAGTCCATGGGCTGGAGAGATGGCTTAGCAGTTAAGGACACTTACTTGCAAAGCCAAAGGACCCAGGTTTGATTCCCCAGTATCCATGATGAAAGCCAGATGCACAAGGTGGCACATGCATCTGGAGTTCACATGCGGTACCTAGAGGCCCTGGCATACCCTCTCTCTCTTTCTTTCTCTCTGTGCAAATAAATAAATAAATAAATAAGACTTAAAAAAAAAAAACCACCAGTAATAATAAATGCCAGAGCTTAGACCATACAAGATGGAAGCATTTTGTGGATGCCTTAGCTCAACTCTAGGCTGGGCAGTAATCTTTCATCATCTCCAAGTAACACCTAAAGACAGACTTCTAGCTGGGCGTGGTGGTGCACGCCTTTAATCTCAGCACTTGAGAGGCAGAGGTAGGAGGATCGTCGTGAGTTCGAGGCCACCCTGAGACTACATAGTAAATTCCAGGTCAGCCTGAGATAGAGGGAGACCCTACCTTGAAAAAAAAAAAAAGACAGATTTCTGCTTTTTGCTAAGCTGTCTTGGTTTGGGTTCCCTTGAAATGGTACAAATAGCTTATCTGAATGGTGATTCCAAAAAACACTGACAGGGAAGTAAGAAAAAGAAGGGAAAGAAAGCAAGGTGTGGTAATACATGCCTCTAATCTCAGCACTTGGGAGGTAGAGACAGGAAGATCAGGAGTTCAAGGCTAGCCAAGGGAAAAAGAAAAAAAAAAGGGGGGGGGGTGGAGAGACTTCTCAGTGGTTAAGGACTGCAAAACCTAACCACCTAAGTTCGATTCCCCAGTACCCGTGTAAAGCCAGATGCACAGAGTGGCACACGCATCTGGAGTTCATTTGTAGCTTCTGGACACCCTGGCATGCCCATTCATTCTCTCTCTCTCTCTCTCTATCTCCTTTTGCTTGCAAATAAATAAATAAAATGAAATTTAAAAGACAAACAAAAAAAGGGCAGGAAATCATGGTGGCACTTGTCTGTAAAACTCCCAACATTTTGAAGTCAGAAGTAGGAATTTAAGACCAGTCTGAGCTACACATGGCAAAACCCTGTCTCTAAACAAAACAAAACAAAACATGCCTGGGTGTGAGGAAAAGTTACGACATGGACAATCCAAGCCCAGATCTGCTGCAGAACTCTGAGAGGCAATGTAGACTCTGCTCCCAGTTGATCCCAACTGAAGGGAAGAAACTGAGGTACTGAGGTATGGAATAGCCCCCCCCCGCCCCCCCCCCCCACACACACTTAGGAGAGCAGCTTCCTCAGCTGAGCCGTTAACTCTAGTGCTTCCTTCTTTCTTGGTGCAGAAGCCAAAGTCGTTCCTGTGGCCAGAGCCAAACCCTCAGAGAGCTCCGTGGTTGCCCTGAGCCCGCAGGGGGTCCACGGAAAGACAGGAGGACTGGGGGAATTCTAGCTGAGCAACATCTGCTACAACCCCTGTGGCCTTCCAGCCAATACCCTTTTCACTGAGCCAGTTTGAGGGAGCTTCTGTTCCTCAAGACTAAACACCCCACTCTAGGACATCTCCCTTTTCCTCCTCACTCTCAGACGCGTCAAAGCAGCACAAGAAGCCCTTCCTCTTCCTCTTTCCTGTCTACTGCCTCTAATCTTCCTCTTTGCTGCCTCAAAATATCTTGGAATTTTCATACATTCTTTGTTCCTTTGGGATTGTTTTCCTTACACACACACACACACACACACACACACACACACCCTGTTTCCTCAGAGACTTTGTTCTATCTTTGTTCTATTATCAGTCACACCCCTTGAATGATGACAGCTGTTCCAGCCAGAGGAAGCTGCAAGAGCCAGCAAATAAACAGAGGTTATGGGTGGCCCCCCACCTGTCTCCCAAAACATAAATTCTGAGCTCCACAATCTAAATTCAGCACCATTTTTTTTTGGGGGGGGGGATTCGAGGTAGAGGACCGGCAGAGAATAAGAAAGACACACTTCTATAGTCCCTGTTCTCATAGTCTACAGCCTATGGGGAGGTGGAGACTTCTCTAAAGGTTGCCCTTTTCCAAGCCAGAAAGCAGGCAAGACCACAGAGCCACCAGCTGCCCTACCCTGTGCCCCTCCTCATCTATTGTGTCCAGTCTTCCTTCATCGTCCCCATACTCGGATAGTCATATCTGGCAGAGTTCCTTTGAACCAGAGTTCCTTCCTGTACCAGGGTTGGTAGTACAAGTAATACTTTGTCATTTCTGAGATTAGGTTATAAAAACAGTTCTCTGGCTGGAGGGATGGCTTAGTGGTTAAGGCGTTTGCCTGCAAAGCCAAAGGACACAATTCGATTCCCCAGGACCCATGTTAGCCAGATGCATAAGGGGGTGCAAGCGTCTGGAGTTCGTTCACAGTGGTTGGAGGCCCTGGTGTGCCCATTCTCTCTCTCTCTCTCTCTCTCTCTCTCTCTTGCTCTCTCTTCCTCTTTCTCTGTCAAATAAATACATAAAAATAAAATATTAAAAAGCAATTCTCGGGCTGGAGAGATGGCTTAGCGGTTAAGTGCTTGCCTGTGAAGCCTAAGGACCCCGGTTCAAGGCTCGATTCCCCAGGACCCACGTTAGCCAGATGCACAAGGGGGCGCACACATCTGGAGTTCGTTTGCAGTGGCTGGAAGCCCTGGCGTGGCCATTCTCTCTCTCTCTCTATCTGCCTCTCTCTCTCTGTCACTCTCAAATAAATAAATAAAAATGAACAAAAAATTAAAAAAAAAAAAAGCAATTCTCAGCCGGGCGTGGTGGCGCACACCTTTAATCCCAGCACTAGGGAGGCAGAGGTAGGAGGATCGCTGTGAGTTTGAGGCCACCCTGAGACTCCATAGTGAATTCCAGGTCAGCCTGGGCTAAAGTGAGACCCTACCTGGGGAAAAAAAAAAATTCTCTCTCTCTCTCTCTCTCTCTCTCTCTGCTCTGAGATTCGCCATCCAGGTGCCATGGTATTAGCACCTCCCTGGAGAAAACGAGACTTCCAACATGTCATACCACATCAGTGATTTACAAGCGGATCCTTAGTCCCACTCAAGCGTGATCCAAGTCAAACTTTCGGGTGACTGCAGCCCTAGGCCATGGCACCCAGGAAAGATTCCAAGCCCTAGGACTCAGAAACTGTGTGAGGTAATCTCTCTCTCTCTCAGTCTCTCTCTCTCTCTCTTTCTCTCTCTCTTCTTCTTTGGTGTGTGTGTCTGCGCATGTTCCTGCGTGTGTGGGCTTCTGTGTGCCCCAGCACGCATATGGAGGTCCCAGGACAACCTCAAGGGTTGGTCCTTGCCTCCTGCCTCGTTTAAGGCAGGGCCTCTCATTGTTCGCATTGTGTTTGCCAGGCTAACTGGCCCATGACTTCCAGGGCCCTCTCCTTTCTCTGTCTCCCATCTTGCCCATAAGCTTACAGGTGCTTGCACTTCTGCATCCAGCATTATAAGGGTTCTGGGGATCCGAATTCAGTCCTCACACTTGCATGGTAAACACTTATCCACTGAGCCATCTCCCCAGTCCTCTTTCTTTTTCTTTTTCTTTTGTTGTTGTTGTTGTTGAAATAGGATCTTGCTATGTTTCTCTCTCCTCATATTTACTATTTAGCCTAATATAACCCAGGCTGTCCTCAAAATCATGGTAATTAGCCTGTCTTCACATTCTGAATGTTGGATGGTGTTGCGGTCAGGTTCGCATTGCTGTAGAAATCACCCAACCAAGAGCAGCCTGTGGGAAAAAGAGGCTTATTTTGCCTTACAGGCTCCAGGGGACACTCCATGATGGCAGAGAAAACGATAGCATGAGCAGAGGGTGGACATCACCCCCTGGCCAACATAAGGTGGACAGTAGCAACAGGAGCGTGCCAAACACTGGCAAGGGGAAGCTGGCTATAACACCCATAAACCCGCCCCCAACAATACACTGCCTTCAGGAGGTGTTAATTCCCAAATCTCCATCAGTATTCAGAACACCTAAGTTTATGGGGGACACCTGAATCAAACCACCACAGATGGCAAGTGTGTCCATGGCTGGCAATGTTTATAACTTTTTGTTTGTTTGTTTTTAAGATTTTATTTTTATTTATTTATTAGAAACAGAGGGAGAGAGACACACACACACACACACACACACACACACACACACAGAGTGAGAATGGTCACTCAGGGCCTCTAGCCACTGCAAATGCACTCCAGATGCATGCACCACCATGTGCATCTGGCTTATGTGAGACCAGGAGAATCGAACCTGGGTCCTTAGGCTTCACAGGCATGCACCTTAACTGCTAAGCCATTTCTCCAGCCCCTGTTTGTTTGTTTGTTTGTTTGTTTGTTTGTTGTTTGCTTTTCAAGGCAAGGTCTCACTCTAGCTCAGGCTGACCTGGAATTCACTATGTAGTCTCAGGGTGGCCTCAAACTCTTGGCAATCCTCCTGCCTCTATCTCCCGAGTGCTGGGATTAAAGGTGTGCACCACCACACACAGCTTTTTAAAAAAATATATTTTTTATTTATTTATTTGAGAGAAAGAGGGAGAGAGAGAGAGAGAGAGAATGGGCATGCCAGGGCCTCCAGCTACTACAAATCAACTCCAGGTGCATGCGTCCCCTTGTGCATCTGGCTTACATGGGTCCTGGAGAATCAAATTGGGATCCTTTGGCTTTGCAGGCAAATGCCTTAACTGCTAAGCCATCTCTCCAGCCAATGTTTATATCTTAAGCTGTTACATTCTAGATTAACTTGGGTAATAATAATAACCTATCCATAAATCCTCTCTCAATGTCCAGGGCTCTCTGCTTGTCTACTGAGGTTCCCATTGGCTAGCTACTCACTAACATCTCCTGATGGGTCCCACAGACAGAGTTACAGTACAGTTCTGAGCTGCTGTCAAAGCTCAGTGTTGGCTCAAACACTACATGCTATTCTTTCCCTTGGTAATTCCCCCCCCCCCTTAATGTATGTTCCCTTATATAACTCAAAAGAAAAAAGAAGCCATAATTTCCTTGTTCATTTGTACTCACCCCTTCCCTGTGGCTTTGTGAGAGTGATTTGATGTGAGAGAGGTGTTTCTCTGAGTCCCTTAAAGCTTCTGCTCTCTCCATGAACAAAAGAAGTTAGTTTGCCAAGAATAAATGGAACTTGGGCCTCCAAAGGTTGGAGTTGAATTTTAAATTTGGAATTTGTGTTTTCTGAGTGGGTTCCAAACTTGGCAGCTGCCTTGTGTGCCTCTGATTCAGTCTCTGCCTCCCTGGATTGCTTTTCCATCACAGCTACGCAAACACTTCCCGGTGAGGTTTTCTTGGGGGTCATAAAGGCAGTACCCAACACTGAGTGATCTCACTGCTGTAGAACAGAGTTGCACATGCTTAGAACTGAATCATAGGACTAGACTACCTCTCAGTATAGGATCCAAGCTCTGTAACTTGGACTTCCTTTTTTTTATTTTTATTTATTTATTTGACAGAGAAAGAGGGAGGGAGAGAGAGACAGAGAGAGAATGGGCATGCCAGGGCCTCCAGCCACTGCAAACGAACTCCAGATGCATGCGCCCCCCTTGTGCATCTGGCTAACATGGGTGCTGGGGAATCGAACCTGGGTTCTTTGGTTTTGCAGGCAAACGCCTTAACCTCTAAGCCATCCCTCCACCCAGGATTTCCTTTTATTTATTTATTTTTTTAAATTTTTGCCTGGGCTAGAACAAGACCTTACCTCGCAAAACCAAAACCAAACAAACAAACAAAAGTTTTTGATTGATATTTTCATATATATGTTATGTGTATATATATTTTATTTTTCCATGTATAATATGTTTTGATCATAATCTCCTCTTGGTATCTTCTCTTGTTCCCTTCCTCTTTTCTTTCTTTCTTCCTCCTTTTTTTTTTTGGTTTTTCGAGGTAGGGTCTCACTGTAGCTCAGGCTGACCTGGAATTCACTACATAGTATCAGGGGTGGCCTCACACTCACAGCGATCCTCCTACCTCTGCCTTCCAAATGCTGGGATTAAAGGTGTGTGCCACCACACCCGGCTTTTCTTTCTTAAAAAAAAAAAAAAAATGTATGTTTATTTATTCATTTGAGAGAGAGAGAGAGAATAGTTGTGACAGGGCTTCCAGCCCCTGCAAACAAACTCCAGATACAAGTACCACCTGTGTATCTGGCTTACGTGGGTCCTGGGGAATCGAACCTGGGTCCTTTGGCTTTGCAGGCAAGCGCCTTTACTGCTAAGCCATCTCTCCAGCCCTCCTCCCTCTTTTCTAAGGCAAGGTCTTATATATCCCAGGCTGGCCTCAAACTAAGTATCCAAGGGTGACCCTGAACTTCTGATCTTCCTGCCTCTACCTCTCAAGTGTTAGGGTTACCATACCTGGCTTATGTAGTACTGGGTATCAAACCCTCCTGTGTATGAGGCAAACGTTCTACCAATTGAGCTATACCTTTAGCCTGATTTCTTTCTCCTTTTAATTTGTTTTGGTCGGGCCGGGGTGGGGGGGGGGGGAAGGGAGCGGTGGACAGGACAGGCTCTTAATCTGTAGCTCTGCAGCTCAGGCTGGCCTTGACTTTGCAATCCTCCTGCCGCAGCCTCCCAAATGCTGGCATTACAAACATATGCCACCACCTCAGCTTTGGATTTTCTTTTTTGTTGCAATTTTCAGTCCTGAGAAGCAGCTGTGAAAATTTCCAAGGGACACTGAACTTCCTATCTTCCCCATTGAGGAACCATTCCTCCATATTTCTTGATAGTCCAGAGTATCATAGAGACAGAAAAGAGAATTAACTGGGCATGGTGGCGCACACCTTTCATCCCAACACTTGGGAAGCAGAGGTAGGATCACTGTGAGTTCCAGGCCAGCCTGAGACTACATAGTGAATTCCAGGTCAGCCTGGGCTAGAGTGAGACCATACCTTGAAAAACCTAAATAAATAAATAAATAAATAAAAAGAGAAGTAAACTGGACATGGTTATACATACTTGCAATCCAAACTTTTGGGAGGTAGAGGTAGGAAGATCAGAAGTTCAAGGTTATCCTTGGCTTCATAGCAAGTTTGAGGCCACCCTAAAGTACATGAGACTCAGGAAAAAAAGAAGGAAAGAAGAAAAAGAAAGAAATGAAGGAAGGAAAAAGGATGGGGCGATGGCTCAGCGGTTAAAGACATTTACTTACAAAACCTGCCAACCTGGGTTCAATTCCCAACACTAATGAAAAGCCAGATGCACAAAGTGGTTTATTGTGTCTGGTGTTCATTTATAGCAACAAGAGGCCCTGGAATGGCCATACTCTCTCTCTGTCATAAATAATAAAAATAAAATATTTTTGAAATATTTTGTTTTTATCTATTTATTTTTGTTTTTTAAAAAATATTATTTATTTATTTGACAGAGAAAGGAGGGGGAGACAAAGAGAGAATGGGCGTGCCTGGGCTTCCAGCCACTGTAAATGAACTCCAGACGCATGCGCCCCCTTGTGCATCTGGCTAACATGGGTCCTGGGGAATCAAATCTAGGTCCTTTGGCTTTGCAGGCAAATGCCTTAACCGCTAAGCCATCCCTCCAGCCCTATTTTTGTTTTTTTGAGGTAGGGTCTCACTCTAGGCCAGGCTAACCTGGAATTCACTCTTTATTTATTTATTTGAGAGAAAGTTAGAGAGAGAGAGAGGATGGGCATACCAGGGCCTCTAGCTACTGCAAACAAACTCCACACGAGTGTCACCTTGTGCATCTGGCTTGCATGGGTACTGGGGACTTGAACCTGGGGTCCTTAGGCTTCACAGGCAAGCACCTTAATTGCTAAGCCACCTTTCCAGCCTCAAAATAAATTTTTCTTTTTTTTTTTTTTAGTTTTTCGAGGTAGGGTCTCACTCTGGTCCAGGCTGACCTGGAATTAACTCTAGTCTCAGGGTGGCCTTGAACTCATGGCGATCCTCCTACCTCTGCCTCCCGAGTGCTAGGATTAAAGGCGTGCACCACCACACCCGGCTAAAGTAAAATATTTTTAAATAAAGGGAAAAAGAGAGAGAGAAAGAAGGCAAGAAAACAAAAGAGGGAGAGATGATAGAAAGGGAGAAAGGGAAAGGAGAGAGAGAGAGGAAAAAGAAAGGAAAAGAGAAAAGTAGTTTTGGCCATTTTGGGGAAATTGGTTGTATTTCTCTCCTTTGGAGTAGGTGCAAATTATTCTGAAAGGCCTCAAGGAGGAAGAAGGCTATAAACACTGGCTCCTTTACAATGTACAATACTGTTTTTTTCATTCCTTTCTCCCAAAACCCCAGTGAAAAAGGAACTGGCAACACTTTTAAAACATGGCTTCAGGCTGGGAGTTTGCTTCGTGGTTAAAGGCGCTTGCTTGCAAAGCAGCTAGCCTAGGTTCAAGTCCACAGTACCCACATAAAGCCAAAGACACAAAGTAGCACATGACTCTGGAGCTCAACTGCAGCGGCAAGAGGCCATGGAGCACCCATTCGCTCTTTCTCCCTCATTCTTAAGTAAATAAATAAATTCTTAGGACTGGGGAGATGGCTCAGTGGTTAAAAGCACTTGCTGGCAAAGCCTGTAGGCCTGGGTTGGTCCCGGTTCAATACCCCAGTACCCATGTAAAGCCAGATACACAAAGTGGTGCATGTGTCTAGAGTTTGTTTATAGTGACAAGAGGCCCTGGCATGCCCATTCTTTCTCAAATAAATAAAATATTTTAAATTAATTATTTATTTACTTCACAGAGAAAGAGGCAGAGAGGGGAGAGAGAGAGATTGGGAAAGAAAGAATGGGCATGACAGGGCCTCCAGCCACTGCAGACGAACTCCAGACACATGCACCGCCTTGTGCGTCTGGCTTACATGGGTCCTGGGGAATCTTGGTCCTTTGGCTTTGTAGCCAAGCACCTTAACCACTAAGCCATCTTTCTAGCCCAATAAAAATATATTTTTTAAACATGGCTTCATATTCTTTAACATTCCAATAACCAAGGATGGGATATATTCTTCATTTTTTTATTTTAGAGAGAGAGAGAGAGAGAGACAGAAAGAGAGACAGAGAACTGGCATGCCAGGGCCTCAACCACTGCAATCAAACTCCAGATGCTTGCGCCACCTAGTGGGCATGTGTGACCTTGCGCTTGCTTCACCTTTGTGCATCTGGCTTACTTGGGATCTAGAGAGTTGAACATGGGTCCTCAGGCTTCACAAGTGCCTTAACCGCTAAGCCATCTGTCCAGCCCTATTCTATGTCCTCTCACCTTGAATATGGACAAACTATTGACTTCGTTGACTATAATGTATGGTGGAGATGTTGCTGTGTGACTCTCAGGTTATAAGACACCATGAAGTAGCTTGGTATCACAGCTTACACCTGTAAGCCAATCATTTGGGAGGCTGAGGCAGGAGGAGTCCCATGAGTTCACTGTGAGTTTCAGGCCAGTCTGGGCTACAGAGTAAGATTCTATTTCAAAAACAATCCCCCCCCCAAAAAAATTGCTGGGCACGGTGGTGTATGCCTTTAATCCCAGCACTCGGGAGGCAGAGGTAGGAGGATCTTTGTGAGTTTGAGGCCACCCTGAGACTACATAGTGAATTCCAGGTCAGCCTGGGCTACAGTGAGACCTTACCTTGAAAAACCCAAAAAAAAAAAAAAAAAAAAGTGGGGGGGAGATCCAGGCATCTGGGTGACAGGCTCAACTCCCTTAGCCCAAGTACCAGACATGGACCTGAAAAATCCTCCAGCAATTTCCAGCCATTAAAGTCAGTCATTTGTATAAATCATACCAGCGACAGCCTCAGACATCATGACCCAGAAACAATCCATCCTCAAAGGAGTTGTCCAAATTACTGACAGACTCTCAGAGCATGACAAATGGATTGCTTTATGCCACTAAATTTGACATTATTACACAGCACTAGATAATCATAACAATATTATTATTACTTGACACATATGCAAAAACTGAGACTTAGAGACACTTTCCTTGCAAGTTTCCTTAATTTTGGAGTTTTGACCTGGCATGGTGGCACACACCTTTTAATCCCAGTGCTCAGGAGGCAGAGGTAGAGGATTGCTATGAGTTTGAGGCCAGCCTGAGACTACATAGTGAATTCTAGGTCAGCCTGGGCTAGAGTTTTGAGAAGGAATAAGAAGTAGGGAGACAAAGAAGGGTGGTGGGGTGGTGGAAGGGGATTATGATCAGGGTACATTGTGTACATGTATGGAGGTTGTTAATAATTTATTTTTTTCGAGGTAGGGTCTTGCTCTAGCCCAGGCTAACCTGGGATTAAAGGGAGAGGGGGAGCAGGAGAGAGAGAGAGAGAGAGAGAGAGAGAGAGAGGGAGAGAAGGGCTGTGGTAGGGCCTCTAAACACTGCAAATGAA
Organism: Dipus sagitta; assembly: GCA_036346955.1. NCBI lineage: Eukaryota > Metazoa > Chordata > Mammalia > Rodentia > Dipodidae > Dipus > Dipus sagitta. The sequence continues at coordinate 49,934,889 of CM070782.1, forward strand.
CTCCAGACACATGTGTTACCTTTTGCATCTGGCTTACGTGGGTACTGGGGAATCGAACCTGAGTCCTTAGGCTTCAAAGGCAAGTGCCTTAACCGCTAAGCCATCTCTTCAGCCCCATCAAAAATAGTTTTTAGAAGTCAGCGTAGTGGTGCATGCCTTTAATCCCAGCACTCAGGAGGCAGAAGTAGGAGGATTGCTGTGAGTTCGAGGCCAGCCTGGGCTAGCGTGAGACCCTACCTAGGAAAAACCGAAAAAAAAAAAGTGCACACCTTTAATCCCAGTTCTTGGGAGGCAGAGTTAGGAGGATCACCATAAGCTCGAGGCCTCCCTGAGACTACATAGTTAATTCCAGGACAGCCTGGGCCAGAGTGAGACCCTACCTCAAAAAACCAAAATAAATGCATAAATAAAAATATAATAATTTTTAAAAATAAATAATATAAAAGCTGGGCATGGTGGCACCTAGTTCCAGCACTCAGGAGGCTGAGTTACGAGATCACTGAGTGAGTTCAAGGGCAACCTGAGCTAGAATGAGGTCTTGCCTCAAAAACAAAAAAAAAGAAAAGAAAAAAAATTCCAGGGTTGGAGAGATGGCTTAGCAGTTAAGGCATATGCCTGTGAAGCCTAAGGACCCAGGTTTGAATCTCCAGGTCCTACGTAAGCCAGATGCACATGATGGCCCATGTGTCTGGAGTTTGTCTTCAGTGGCTGGAGGCCCTGGTGTGCCCATTCTCTCCCTCCCCCTCAGCCTCTTACAAATAAATAAAGATAAAAACTTTTTAAAAATAAAATAAAATAAATAAAGCCAATCATTTCCTACCCAGTCATGGCTTGAGATGGAGGTACTGGCTAGAATGGGGCCTGGACTGTTAACACTGCTCAACAGAGCCGCCCTGCGAATCGTGCACCCATTCCCGTCACAGGGCAGACCTCCACCCATACTTCAACCCCTGAGGGCGTTTGGCAAAGGTGGGTACAGCATCCCTGACCAGTTGTTATCTGATGCTCAGTGTAGAAAGCTGGAGCCAGAAGTCTGAGTCTGGGCACCTCACCTCCAGGTGATCAGGCCTCTGGGGCCATACTGACCCATTTCACGGGCAGCTCCTGCCCTCTAAAAGATACCAGAACTTCTCTGGAGCCCTTTGAAGACTGGCCTAAAAACTATGCAGCCACTCACAGTGTGGAGGTGAGGCTGGCTGACCCTTTGTTTCCTGTGGAGAAAGGATGAGGGGTCTGGGCTCCTCCCTGTTCACAGCAGTGCCCAGGTTTCATTTCATTAGCCTTTATAAACTCTCTGGAGGTTGTCAGGTGCCAGGTGCTATAATAAGTGTGAAATTTAACTTCTTTTTCATCAAGACCAAAAAAAAAAAAAAAAAAAAAAAAATCCAACCTGCAGAGACTCAAGTGCTGGGAATCTGCTTATAAAAGACAGGAACCCTATTGTCAACTTTAAATAAATTGCAACTGAAGCATGAGCAGACACCAAATTATCACAGCAAGTCCTCTCAGGAACTCTTGCTGTCCAGAAAGCGATCACTAATAAGAAATTGGTCCAGGAAGGCAGCCAGACTGAAGCTGCAGCCTGTTACCTCTCTGGCTGTGGGCTTCCAATGTTCCACTCCTTAGCCCCCCCACACCCAGGGAATATGCCATGTCCCTACAGAAGCTCGCCATTCCACCCTGCGGGCCTTTTCCAACGGCTCCCGCTGCCCTGTCCTTTTAGTCCAACCTCTTTGCTACTCTATTTACTTCTGTTGAGCACTGCCGGCCAAGATTTCTAACCTTGGCCATTAACCTTTAAGGAACAAGATGCCAATAGTGCTGCATCATAGGGAGTATACCCTCTATTTACAGCTGCTTGTTCAAATCACAAGGTACTAGGTAAAGAGAAAATTGCTTTAATAATGAGCAGGTACTTAGAAATAATGTAAGGGAGGGAAATGCCCAGGAAGGGATTTGAGTGAGCAATAGAAAATCCAGGTCAAGCTGAAAGAGCCATTCAATAGCATACCACAGGTGGGTTCTAGAAGCAGCTTGGCCGAGTCTAAAAGGAAGAGAAATAAGCATTTACTGAGCTCTTATGGTGTGGTAGTAATTATGCAACCCTTTCTTTTGCTTTGTTTGTTTTTAATTTTTATTTTTAATTTAATTTTATTTTTTGTTTTGTTTTTTGAGTTAGTTGCTCTAGCTCAGGCTGACCTGGAATTCACTACAGAGTCTCAGGGTGGCCTCGAACTCACGGCAATCCTCCTACCTCTGCCTTCCGAGTGCTGGGATTAAAGGCGAGTGCCAATTTATTTGTAAGTAGAGAGACAGAAAGAAGACAGAGTGAGAGAATGAGGGCCAGGGCCTCTAGCCACTGCAGATGAACTCCAGACGCATGCACCACTTTGTACATCTGGCTTTATGTGGGTACTAGGGAATCAAATCCAGGTCATTAGGCTTTGCAGGCAAAGCACCTCAACTGCTGAGCCATCTCTCCAGCTCCCTATTTGCTTTGAAGTAGGGTCTCATGTACCTTAGGCTGGCCTGGAACTCACTGTCCAGCCAACGATGACCTTGACCTTTTGATCTTCTGGCGTCTGCCTCCTGAGTGCTGGGATTTATACAGGTGCTGGGAATTGAATCTAGAACTTCTCACTTACTAGATGAGTACCTTACCAGCTGGGCTACATCCCTAGCACTGTTTGTTGTTTGTTTGTTTGAGACACAGTCTCACTCAAGCCCAGGCTGACCTAGAACTCACTCTTTAGTCCAGTCTAGCTTTGAACTCACAGTGAGCCTCCTACTTCAGTCTCTCAAGTGCTGAGATTAAAAGCATGCACCACCATGCCTGACTTTTTTTTTTTTTTTTTGAGTCAAGGGTTCAAGTATACCAGGCTGGCCTCCAACTCACTATGTAGCTGAGGATAACCTTGAACTCCTGATCCTCTTCCTTTCGCCTCCCAAATGCTTGAGACCTACCATGCCCAGCTTTTTTTTTTTTTTTTTTTTTTTTTTTTTTTTTTGAGACAGGGTCTCACTATGTAATCCAGGAAGGCTTTGAACTCATGCCAATCCTCCTTCCTCAGACTCTTAGAGTGCTAGTATTACAGGCACGATTCTCCACCCACAATTTAAATATAAATTTTTAAACTTATTTGCAAGAGGGGGGATATGAGAGAGAGAGAGAGGGAGAAAGAGAGAGAGAATATGGGTGTGCCAGGGCCTCTAGCCACTGCAAATGAACTCCAGATGCATGCACCACTTTGTGCTTCTGGCTTTACATGGGTACTGGGGAATCAAACCCAGGTGGTTAGATTTTGCAGACAAACACTAAACTGCTGAGCCATCTCTCTAGCCCCTACATATAATTTTTTTTTTTTTTTTTTTGAGGTAGGGTCTCATTCTAGCCCAGACTGACCTGGAATTCACTATGGAGTCTCATGCTGGCTTTATACTCACAGCAATCCTCCTATCTCTGCCTCCTGAGTACTGGGATTAAAGGCATGCACCACCACACCTGGCTTCAATATAAATTTTAATTAAGTAAAATTTCATTTTTTCAGTCATACTTGTCCATTTCAAGTGCTCAATAGCCATGTGAACATTCTCACCCTTGCTGAAAGTTCTTTTTTTAAAAAAAAATTTATTTATTTGTTAGAGACAGAGAGAGGAGGGGGGCAGAATGGGCATGCCTGGGCCTCTAGCCAGTGCAAACGAACTCCAGATACATCCTTCACCTTGTACACCTGGCTTACGTGGGACCTGGAGAATTAAACCTTCGCAGACAAGCACCTTGCTGAAAGTTATAACGGACAGTACTGATCTAGAAGGAGTCTGATTGATTGACTGACTCGTTAGAGACCAGGTCTCACTATGCAGCTCCGGCTGGTCTGGAACTTACCACTTAGACCAGGTTGGACTTGAACTTGCAGTGATCCTCCTGCCTCTCTGCTTCCTGAGAGAGCTGGGATTTTAGTCATGTGCTACCACATGTGCATGTCTGGCCTATAAAATTTTGTTTTGTTGTTTTGTTTTGTAAAGATGTGACTTGTTATAAAGTACTTGATATGCTCGTGAACCATTTCAGCAAAAATGCTAATTTCACACTTGCTTCTGTACCACTTCCCTTGGAAGAAGCAGTAAATGTAGAAAACCATCCAGTGACCAGGCACGATGGTTCATGCTCGTAATCCCAGCACTTGGGAGGTAGAGGCAAAAAGATCAAGAGTTTGCCGGGTGTGGTGACACATGCCTTTAATCCCAGCACTCGGGAGGCAGAAGTAGGAGGACCAGCGTGAGTTCGAGGCCACCCTGAGACTCCACAGTAACTTCCAGGTCAGCCTGGGCCAGAGTGAGACCCTTACCTTGAAAAAAAAAAAAAAAAGATCAGGAGTTCAAGGCTCAAGGTGGCTTCACATTTGTAGGGCTCCTGCTGCCTCTGCCTCTCTAGTGCTGGAAATATAGGCATGAGTCACCATGGATTAAGGATTTAACTTCTATAAAGCTATGCTACCAAGCTCCTCAGGTTCTTATCATTCCTCTCTTTATGTGTTCAAAATTATTTCCCCAACTCTATTTTTCCCACATGTTCTTAGAAATTTTGCATACCCTGGTTATTTTTAGGAGGATACATGTCATGTCACAATGGAACTGACTATAATTGGGTCCATCTTTCCTCTCCAACCACCTGCAATACATAGAAAGGACCTTCAAGACAGAAACTATGTTTTATTCATTCGTGAATCTCTCAATCCCCTCCGGCCAGAAGCTAGGCATGTGATAGATGCTCACAAGATGTTTGTTGTTCCTCAGACTTCTTTAGGAAATGCCCACTGGCACCTTCAGTGCATTCTGTCAACTTGAACTTGAAACTGGCTGGCAAGAAGGATGCCAGAAAAAACCCCGCCCAGGGGGTCTTTCCTCACCCAGAGCTTCCAAGGCCCACTGCTGAGAACAATCAACCTTTGTTTAAACCAGGCATGATGGCACACACCTAGAATTCCATCACTCAAGAGGCTGAGGCAGGAGCATCATGAGTTAGAGACCAGCCATGGCTATATAGAAACACATAGCTATACAGAAACACACACACACACACACACACACACACACACACACACACACCCCTGTCAAGGTAAGGCAGATGGCTCGATTGTTAAAGGCACTTGCTTGAGCCCTGTGTCACCTTGGTCATCAGGCTGACATGGGACATGGAGAGTCGAACATGGGTCCTTAAGCTTCACCGACAAGCATCTTAACTGCTAAACCATCTCTCCAGCCCAATAAATAAGTATTTCTTGAAAAATCTCTTTCACTTGAACTGACCAGAGCAATATCCCTACCCCTTCCCCTGTCCACAGTAGAGGCAAGTTCCCAGGCAGTTGGAGCAAGCACAAACAGACAAGACAGACACAGGAAACAAAAAAAAAAAAAAAAAAAAAAAAGAAAGAAAAGAGAAAAGAAATAGTTGGCCGGGCATGGTAGCGCACACCTTTAATCCCAGCACTTGGGAGGCAGAGGTAGGGGGATCGCCATGAGTTCAAGGCCACCCTGAGACGACACAGCGAATTCCAGGTCAGCCTGGGTTAGAGTGAGACCCTACCTTGAAAAAAAAAAAAGAAAGAAAGAAAGAAAGAAAGAAAGAAAGAAAGAAAGAAAGAAAGAAGGAAAGAGACAGACAGACACAAGATCTCAGGGTCCTGGTAGTTAGTTACGCCCGCAGCAGCAGGCTCGGGGTGCTGCAGGAAGCGCCACATAATATATATTAACATCACAAAAATTAATGGACCAGAAAGGGAAAAAAATTAACATAAATTCTGCCTTTGGCTACCTTCCTGACAGCTTGAGAACAAGTTCAATGCCTTAGGAAACAGCAGCCGGAACTGACTTGAAGTATCACCCAAAACCCTCTGTGGAAAACAATAACTCCTGGATCAATTGGGCCTAGTTGCAAATTATGCAGAGCCAGTGGCTGGAGGAAGCTGGCTTTACTTACTCAGCTCGCTGGCAAGTGTATGTTTGCTCTGGGGGCGCTTTAAGGAGCTGTGTCTAGATGTGCAATGCTTTCCACCGGGAGACTGCAACTTCTCTCTGGGGGGGGCCACTCCCTGGGCCTCTCCTGTCTCTGAGTCTCCATAGTGAGAGAAGAGTCTTTATTAGAAAACCACCTCCAAGGTCTCCTTGTATATGAAAAATAAATCCACAGAGGATTTGCTGGGGGTCCATCTCAGTGGTATATAGGCCGCAGTGAGGATAAGAGAGAAATGGTTTTTAGGGCTTAGGACTGGGGGGCAGAGGAGATGGGAGGAGGATAGAAAGCCAGTATGTAACACAGGGCAGTCCCTGACACGGAAGAAGAGAACATGGGCAGTAGCTGAAAGATGTCTACTGGTAGGAATGACCAGGGAGCTAAAAGGAATAGCAATGTTCAAGACAGTTTTAGGTTGTCTGAGGTGTGACGAATGTGGCCCCTTAGGGTTTCCCTCAAGCATTAGGTAAAGTCTGCTGCACATAGCCTTGAATTACAGATGTTTGGAGAAGGAAGAAGAAAGGGCACCATGATGAAAGGAAAGGGTGAGGTGTGCAGTAGGTGGACACTTCCACAGAAGAGCTGTAAGAGGCACCTCAGCAGAGGAACACTTGGCTAGCATGCGCCAGGGCCCTGGGCTTGGACCCCAGCTCTGTAAAAATAACAGTGAGGGCCAGGTATGGTGGCAGGTGCCTGTGATTCTAGCACTTGGGAGGCAGAGGCAAGAGGATCAGGAGTTCAAAGGGCATCTTGGCTACATAGCAAGCTCGAGGCCAACCTGGATTCTATGAGACCCTGTCTCACAAAAGCTACAATACTAAAACAAAACAAAAGAACAATAATAAAAACAAAGAATTTATTAGGAACAGGAACTAAACCCTTAGCACTTGGGGAGCAGCTATAAATTGGAGATTAGCCTGATCTACCTAGTGATTTCCAGGCCATCCAGTGCTACATAGCAAGTCTTTGTCTCAAAACAAAAAGCATCAGGGAGCTGGGCGTGGTGGTGCATGAGTTTAATCCCAGCACTGGGGAGACAGAGGTTGGAGAATCACCATGAGTTCGAGGCCACCCTGAGACTCCATAGTGAATTCCAGGTCAGCCTGGGCTAGAGTGAGAGCTTACCTTCGAAAAAGAAAAAAAAAAGCAGCAGGGCATTCCCTGTTGAAGAAATGTTTGTTTTTTATTTGTTTGAGTCACTCTAGCTGACCCAGAACTTATTCTGTAGACCCAGGCTGGCCTCAAACTCAGTGATTCTTCTATTTCAACCTCCTGAATGCTGGGATTACAGGCATGAGCCACCACACACAGCTAAAATGAAATATTTATATCCCAGTAGCAGAGTGGTAGATACTGTTTGAAGTGCTATATGTTCTTATATTCTTGGTAATTCACTCTGTATGCTAATACCATGAAGGAGGAAATTTTTAACTGCAAATTATACACATGGAAACTGAGGCACAGTGACCTCCAGTTCCAAAGTCACTCTCTTCCACATTACATAGCATTTCTCCTCAGAGCCCTTAAGGTTATAGAGAGCAGGAACTGGATGTCACATTGCATATGGTGGTGAGGTCAGCATGAGTCATTCTCACTGAATACACGATACAGAATGAAGGATGACCCCAGGAGGCTGGGAGAGTCGCTTGGGTGAAAACAACAGTCCGATAGTTGGGCTACATTTTTTTGTAGGGGGCGGTGGTTTCAGGTAGGGTCTCACTCTAGCCCAGGCTGAACTGGAACTCACTCTGTAGTCACCAGGCTGCCTCAAACTCACAGCAATCCTCCTACCTCTGCCTCCTGAGTACTGGGATCAAAGGGGTACAACACCATGCCTGGCTTGGACCACATCTTTTAAAATTTATTTATTTAAATGGTGATTTTTTTTAAAGGATGCTTCTACAAGGCATTTTAAAATATTTTATTTTTTTTATTTACTTATTTGACAGAGAAAGAGGGGGAGAGAGAGAGAATATGCACACCAGGGCCTCTAACCACTGCAAATGAACTCCAGATGCACGTGCCACCTTTATGCACCTGGCTTACGTGGGTACTAGGGAATTGAACCTGGGTCCTTATACTTCACAGGCAAATGCCTTAACTGCTAAGACATCTCTCCAGCCCTAAAATTTATTTTTTTATGCTGCTGACTTAACCCAGGGTCTCATGCATGCTAAGTGTACTCTCTACCACTGAGCTATATTTCTAGCCAAGATCCACGTTTATTTTATTTGTTTGCTTGTTGAGACAAGGTCTTGCTACATAGTCCCCTTTTGCCTTGAACTCTTGGTCCTCTTGCTTCAGCCTCCCAAGTGCTCCGATTACAAATTTATGCCACCATGCCTGGTTTAGGACTACATTTAAGTTAGGAAGTGAGAGGCAGGTAATGCTCAAAGTGAGACCAAGACAGGAGTTCTACCATGCAAGAGATGATATCACTGTGGAGGGGATACATTCCCTAGAACAAGTAGAATAGCTCTCTTTGAAACAGTAAGAACCTGTAGGGCAACATATAGTAGTTGATCCAGTGTGAGGTCTTTTGTTCAAAGTAATATATGTCAGATGACTTTAGGAAAAGAACGAGGGAGACATCATGGGGGAAAAACCTTATTGCTCAAATAAGGCCTCCTATAGAGCACAGCTGTGCAGTCCCTTTTTTTTTTTTTTCAAGGTAGGGTCTCACTCTAGCCCAGGATGACCTGGAATTAACTATATAGTCTCAGGGTGGCCATGAACTCACAGCAATCCTCCTACCTCTGCCTCCCGAGTGTTGGGATTAAAGGTGTGTGCCACCACGCCTGGCATAGAGACAGAGAGAGGAAGAGAGAGAGAGGAAGTGAGAATGGGCGCACCAGGAACTCTAGCCACTGCAAATGAATTCCAGACGCATGCATCACCATGTGCATTTGGCTTAAGTGGGTACTGGAGAATTGGATCTGGGTCCTTAGGCTTCGCAGGCAAGTGCCTTAACTGCTCAGCCATCTCCCCAGCCCAGCTTTGCAGTCTTATTTCATGCTTTTCCCAGTCCTAGCCCTCTTTCTTTTCTTTCCCTTTCTTTTCTTTTCTTTTCCTTTCTTTTCGAGGTAGGGTCTCACTCTAGTTCAGGCTGACCTGGAATTCACTGTGTAGCCTCAGGGTGGCCTCGAACTTGTGGTGATCCTCCTACCTATGCCTCCCAAGTGCTGGGATTAAAGGCATGTGCCACCATGCCCGGCTTTGCTTCTCTTCTCTTCTCTTCTCTTCTCTTCTCTTCTCTTCTCTTCTCTTCTCTTCTCTTCTCTTCTCTTCGAGCAAGAGAAAGAGGCAGACAAAGAGAGAGAATGGACACTCCAGGGCCTCCAGCCACTGCAAACAAACTCCAGACACATGCACCACCTTGTTCATCTGGCTTACGTGGGCCCTGGGGATTCAAACCCAGGTCCTTTGGCTTTGCGGGCAAATGCCTTAACCGCTAAGCCATCTCTTCAGCCCCTCTAGCCCTCTTTCTTCAAGCCCCCTTTCTCACTTTCCTTCCTTCCTTTTCTTAGACATCCTCTTATAAAACTGAACAGAACTCAGGAGGGCACCTTGTGGAAAGATAAGAGCAGGACAGTCCATGTCTAGATTGGTCAATCACTCATTAGAAAAGGCTCTGGCTCCAGAAAATGGTCGGCAAACTGAGTCTGGAGAAAAATTTGGACTTCTCATGCCGAATTATCTTTGTTTTAAAATTGACATATGAATCACATAGCATAATATTCACCATTCTTTATTGTATAATTCAGTGGTTTTTGATATAGTCACAAGATCATGCAACCATCCCAACTAATTCCAGAACATTTTCATTACTCCCGAGGAAAATCCCTGTGCCCATCAGCAGTTACACTAATCACTCCCCCAATAATTATCACTCATCTACTTTCTGTCCCAGGGACTGGCCTGTGCTGGACACTTTACATCAATGGTATTATATATTTCATGTAGTCTTTTCCATGTACTTCTTTCACATGAGGTAATGTTTTCAAGGTTCATCCATGTTGTAGCATGGGTTAAGACTTCATTCCTACTGGTTTCTGGCTTCAACAGTTTATGCTTTAGATAAGCTAAACTATATTCACCTGCATCTCCAGGTCTAGTTTTTAGGGGACAGTTTATCCTGTGACCCCAGTTCTTGAATGGATTATTGTTCAGTTCTTTTCTTTCTCTATTTCTCTCCCTCCCTTCTTTTCTGCCCTCCCCTCCCCCCTCTCCTCTCCTCTCTTTTAGGTAGACCAGGTTAGCCTTCAATTTATGGCAATCCTCTAGCCTCAGCTTCCTGAGTGCTGGGATTACAGACATGAATCTTTTAACTTTTTTTCCTTACAGATAAACTGGGACTTTGACTACAACTTCACTGAAACTATAGATCAACTTGCAGAGTATTGCCTTTAACTTTTTTTTTTTTTTTTTACTCGAGGTAGGGTCTCACTCTAGCCCAGGCTGACCTGAAATTCACTATGTAGTCTCAGGGTGGCTGTGAACTCATGGCAATCCTCTTACCTCTGACTCCTGAGTGCTATGTTTAAAGGCATGCGCCACCACACTCAGCCAAGTATTGCCATTTTAACAATATTATTTTCCATGAACAAAGGCTCTCATTCCATTCATTGAAGCTTCATTAATTTCTTGCAAGTGTGTATGTGTGTGTGTTTTGTTTTGTTTTTTTTTGAAGTAGGGTCTCGCTCTAGCCCTGTCTGGCCTGGAATTCACTGTGTAGTCTCAGGCTAGCCTCAAACTCACAGCTATCCTTCTACCTCTGTCTCCCGAGTGCTGGGATTAAAGTCGTGCTCCACCACACCTGGCAATCTTTCAACTTAAAAAAATTTTTTTTCAGGGGTGGAGAGATGGCTCAGCAGTTAAGACCCTTGTCTGCAATGCTTAATGACCTGGGTTCGATTTCCCAGTACCCACGTAAAGCCAGATGTACAAGTGGCGCATGCCATCTAGAGTTTGTTTGCAGCAGCTGGAGGTCCTGGTGTGCCCATTCTCTCTCTCTCTCTCACTCTGCTTGCAAATAAATAAATGAAATATTTTTTAAAATATACTTTTTCAGCCAGACATGGTGGTGCACGCCTTTAATCCCGGCACTCGGGAGGCAGAGGTAGGAGGATCGCCATGAGTTTGAGGCCACCCTGAGACTACATAGTGAATTCCAAGTCAGCCCGAGCTAAAGTGAGACCCTACCTCTAAAAACAAAAAAAAATATATATATATATATTTTTTTTTTCAGTGTGTTTTTGTGTTGCATGTATTGTATCCCTCTGGCTCAGCTTTTGCAGCGCTAACGGGTTTAGATGTGAGAAGGGGTGGAGAAGTTGTCACTATTTCTCAGTCGGGTCAAGGCTAAGGGTGGTCTGCGATGACCCATCCTGACGTTAGGCAATTTTGCTGAAGTGCTGGGCGCAGCTGCTGGTTTAGCATGCATTTGGCTCTGTCCCTTCCTGCCACTCACTGACTCTCTTGAATGCTGAGATGGGGAAACCTCTCAGAGCCATTATTCCAGGAAAGCATCTTCTTCGGGGCCAGCTTTGCAGCAGCAGGCCCAGTGACTCTCAAATCTGGTGCCCAGTTCCTATGTGTCCTTGGAAGTTCTCCTGCCAGGAGGGACAAGGTGCCTTCATCAGGAGTGTCACAGGCCCAGACGGCTAGAACCACATAAATCACATTTCCAAGCCTCTCACTAATCATATCAAAGTCATTTGCAAGGAGTCTTTTGGCTTAACTGGAGTTTGATAATTATAAATTATTTCTAGAAGAAATGCTGACCGTGGGAGAGCAGGTTAGAGTAAATTTGATTCATATTAAAACCATGGTCAGATCATCATGAACTTTCAGGGTACTTATTTTTCCATCAGCTCCCCCTTGTCTCCCCCACCTTCCACTTTGGCCCGTAGAGCTGGAGACTTGCCTAATACAAATAACTGCATTAAAATAAAATCACGTGAAAGCTCAGGGGAACACGCCTGAGTAATGGGGAAGATAATAAACTCGGACAACCACCCCAGCCTTCTCCTTTTACTCCCTCAAGGCAAAGGAAGGTTCACAACTGATTTGGGATCACTTCTAACAGTAAACAAGGGGAACTAGGGCTTAAGTGGTTTAAGGGAGAAAAAAAAATATAATGCACTAGATTGATATCTTCCACAGAGCCTCGCTCAGTCTCTGCATCTCTGAAGTCATTTCTACTTTCTAAGCTATGACTGGAAGAACTGAGTTTTATTTTGTTTTGTTTGTTTTTGTTTTTCGAGGTAGGGTCTCACTCTAGCTCAGGCTGACTTGGAATTCACTATGTAATCTCTGGGTGGCTTCGAATCCACAGAGATCCTCCTACCTCTGCCTCCCAAGTGCTGGGATTAAAGGCATGTGCCACCATGCCCACCCAGCTGAACTGAGTGTTTAAAAAAGATATTTTATTTATTTATTTATTTGAGACAGAGAGGAAGAGATAGATAGAGAGGGAGAATGGGCACATCAGGACCTCCAGCCATTGCAAATAAACTCCAGACGCATGAGCTACCTTGTGCATCTGACTTACGTGGGACCTGGGGAATTGAACCTAGGTCCTTAGGCTTTGCTGACAGCACCTTAGCATATAAGCCATCTGTCCAGCCCAATAGCAAAGTATTTAACAGAACAAACAGACTAAGCCACTAGAAACAAACACAGACATGGCTTCATTCATTCATCAAACATCTGAATCTGATTCTGTCCTAACCATTGTGTTGGCTGCAGGATATACAGAGATGGGGGACATAACCATTCCTGCCCCCTACTTTTTTAGGATGTATACTTGGGCAAGCCGTATCATATGAAAATTCCTTACTTCAACAATCTACCACTTAAAATTTACACTAGTTTGAGCTAGGTGTGGTGGTGCAGGCCTTTAGTCCCAGCACTCAGAAGGCAGAGGTAGAGGATTGCCATGAGTTCAAGGCCACCCTGAGACTACATAGTGAATTTCAGGACAGCCTAGGCTAGAGCAAAATCCTACCTTGAAAAACAAAAACAAAACAACAACAACAACAAAAAACCAAATTTACCCTAGTTTGGCCTGGGTTGGGGCAGGGAGGTGAAGAAGGCCTTCTCATCTCAGCCTCTAGGAGTTAGAAGTTAGAGCTGCTAATTTACTGAGGTTTTCGCTTTGCTTTGTTTTGGTTTTTTGATTTTTTGAGATAGGATGTAGAGGTAGGAGTGCTGGGATTAAAGGCGTGCACCACCATGCCTGGCTGTTTTGATTTTTACTTAAATTGATTTTATTTATTTATTAGAGAGAGAGAGAATGAGAATGGGCAAACCAGGGCCTCTAGCCATTGCAAACGAACTCCACATGCATGTACCACCACGTGCATCTGGTTCATGTGGGTACTGGGGAATTGAACCTGAATCCTTAGGCTTCACAGGCAAGCGCCTTAACTGCTAAGCCATCTTTCCAGCCCTTTAAAAATATTTTTATTTATTTATTTACAAGCAGAGAGAGAAAAGACAGAAAGAGAGAGAGAATGGGCATGCCAGGGCCTCTAGTTGCTGCAAAGGAACTGCAGATGCATGTGCCATATGTGCATCTGGCTTTACGTGGATACTGGGAAATTGAACTTAGGTCCTTAAGCTTTGTAGGCAAGTGGCTTAGCAGCTGAGCCATCTCTCCAGCCCCACAAAACTGTTTTAAAAATATTTTCCTAATTTATTTATTTTATTTGAGAGAGAGAGAAAGAGGCAGAGAGAGAGAGAGAGAATGGGCAGGCCAAGGCCTTCAGCCACTGCAAATGAACTCCAGATACATGTACCACTATGTGCACTAAGTAGCATGCTCCACTTACAAGGGTCCTGGGGAATTGAACCTAGATTCTTTGGCTTTGCAGGCAAGCACCTTAACCATTTAGCCATCTCTCCAACCCACACATTTTGTTTTAAAGATTTTATTTTTATTTACTTATTACAGTCAGAGAGACAAGGAGAGAGAGAGAAAGAAAGAATGGCGTGCCAGGGCTTCTAGCCACTGCAAACAAACTCCAGGTGCATATGACATCATGTGCATCATCTGGCCTACATGGGACCTGGAGAATTGAACCTGGGTCCTTAGGCTTCGCATGCATGCCCCTCAACTGCTAAGCCATCTCTCCAGCCCAATACAGAACTTTTTTTTTTTTTCAAGGTAGGCCCAGGCTGACCTGGAATTCACTTTGTAGTCTCAGGGTGGCCTCAGACTCACGGTGATCCTCCTACCTCTACCCCCCCCCAGTGCTGGGATTAAAGGCATGCACCACCATGCCCGGCTTCACAAAACGTTTTTTAGAATGCTTTTCAACTGATCTAGCAGCTTTCGGAACAAGTGACTCTTAGTTTCTGAGGTCCAATTCTTTGGCCGTAAGGTCTGCCTGGAAAGGTGAGGGAAATAATTAGGAGACTATGAAGAAAACCGGGACAGTAGACTGAAACATAGAACTGTAACTCATTTGGAGCAGAGTACCTGCCTAGCGTGCAGGGCAGCCCTGGGCTCAACCCCTAGCTGTAATTGTAGCACTGGCAAAGTGGAGGTAGGAGGTCCTCAGCTACACAGTGAGTTCTGTCTCAAGAAAGAAAAGAAGGAAGGGGGTTGGCACCTGCGTTTAATCCCAGCACTCGTCGCCATGAGTTCAAGGCCAGCCTGAGACTACATTGTGAAATCCAGGTCTGCTGCCTGCCCAGGAGATGATGAAAAGAAGACGATGGCTGAGAATGGGCTGGGGGTCACCGGAGGAGAAGCTACTAGGAGCAGCTTAAGTCTCGTCCTACTGTAGCAACAGCAGGCCACCGAGGGCAAATCAGCCAGGGACATCTGGGGGCTGCTTTATCTCAGTATCACAAAAATTCCATAGCGTTTTTCCATCTGGGCACAGTGGCTGTGTTTTTGGCTCCTCCAGTGCCTGAGTTTTGGTGCAATTCATCCCTCAGATCTGCTCTGTGTGAAATGGATTGCTGCATTTCCAGGGCTTCATTGTCCGCACCAGCTAAAAGCTCTGCCAGTAATGAATATACACCCTCTCTTTTTATCAAGAAAAAAGGATAATAACTCAGCCAGCTTTAGCTTACATTTTATTGAACATCAGCCTAGCTTGTTTCCAAGGACATCTGATGTGAGGCACAGAAGGCTGCTGGGGGGTTGGGGTTGCTGAGGAAAGATCTGGGGAACAAAGGGTCCCTAGTGCTGTCCTCCCTGCCCCCTCAGAGGGCACAGCTTTCTCAAATGTCAGGCATCCCTCCCCAAGGAGTGGGAGGGGCAACTACGGAAAGTTTTCAGTTCAAGAATGGGGCTGCAGCTAAGTGCCAGAGCACATGCTCAGCACAAGCCAGGTCTGAGTTCAAACGAGAAAAGGAAATTAACTACATATACAATTATAATATTATGTTACACATGTGGAGAGAGAGCAAGCGCGCAAGCATCAGGCATGGTAAAACATACTGTAACTCTAGTACTTGAAAGGTAGAAGCAGGAGGATCAAGAGTTAAAGGTCAAATAAATAAAAGTAACATAAAAATAAAAAAAAACAGTCGGGCTGAAGAGATGGCTTAGCAGTTAAGGCGTTTGCCTGTGAAGCCAAAGGACCCAGGTCTGATTCCCCATTACCCACGTAAGGCAAATGCACAAGATGGCTCATGTGTCTGGAGTTGGTTTGCAGTGGCTGGAGGCCCTGATGTGCCCATTCTCCCTCTATTTGCTTCTTTCTCTTTCTCCAATAAATAAATAACTAAAATAATTTTTAAAAAAGAATTTAAAAAAACTAAAAAGCTTAAAAGGGCTGGAGAGATGGCTTAGTGATTAAGGTGCTTGCCTGCAAAGCCCAAGGATCAAGATTCAATTCCTCAGTACCCACATAAGCCAAATGCACATGGTGGCACATGTGTCTAGAGTTTGTTTGCAGTGGTTAGAGGCTCTGCCATGCCCATTCTCTCTTTCTCTTTAATAAAGAAAGAAAGAAATAATTTAAAAGTTTTTAATACTATAAAAAATTTTTTAATTTATTTGATTTATTTGCAAGCAAAGAGAGAGAGAGAGAATGGACACACCAGGGCCTCTAGCCATTGCAAACAAACTCCAGATGCATGCACCCCCTTGTGCATCTGGCTTACATGGGTACTAGGGAATCGAACCTGGGTCTTTTGGCTTCACAGGCAAATGCCTTAACTGCTAAGCCATCTCTCCATCCCTTAACACTTTATTTTTTTAAATTTTTAAATTTTTATTTATTTATTTGAGAGAGAGGCAGAGAGAGAGAGAGAGAGAGAGAGAGAGAGAGAGAATGAGCGTGTCAGGGCCTTCAACCTCTGCAAACGAACTCCAGACACATGTGCCACCTTGTGCATCTAACTTACATGGGTCCTGGGGAATGGAACCTAGTCCTTTGGCCTTACAGGCAAGTTCCTTAACCACTAAGAAATCTCTCCAGCTCAAAAAGTTTCTTGTTTTTTTAAAGAGGTAAAGGTCATCCTTTGCTACATAGTTTAAGACTAGTCTGGGCTACAAGAGACCCTGTCTCAAAAAAATAACTAAGAAAACAATGGGCTGGAGAGATTTCTCAGTGGTTAAAGGCACTTGTTTGCAAACCCAGAAGGCCCGGGTTCTCTTCCTCACTACCCACATAAAGCCAGATGCATAAAGTGGTGCATGTATCTGGGGTTTGTTTGCCAGAGCCCTGGCATGCCCATGCTCGCTTGCTCTCTCTCTCTCTCTCTCTGCTTCTTTCTGTCTCTATCCAAATAAATAAATATTTTTAAAAATAAAAAATATGTGTGTTTGGGTATATTTTTTTCCTCATGTAATACAAATGACAACAATTACAGTAATAACAACTAAGGCACATTTTATAGTTTTTTAAATTTTTATTTATTTATTTGAGAGAGAGAAAGAGAGAGTGAATGGACATACCAGGGCCTCTAGCCACTGCAAACAAACTCTAGACGAACACGCCCCCTTGTGTATCTGGCTTACGTGGGTCCTGAGGAATCGGACATGGGTCCTTAAGCTTCTCAGACAAGCACCTTAACCACTAAGTTATCTCTTCAACCCACGTTTTATAGTTTTTAAAGGACATGCACATACCCTCTCTTTTCATTTTTTTTTTTCCAGGTAGTGTCTCTCTCTAGCCCAAACTGACCTGGAATTCATTATGTAGTCTCAGGGTGGCCTTAAACACATGGCAATCCACCTGCCTCTGCCTCCAGAGTGCTGGGATTAAAGGCGTAGGCCACCACACCCAGTTGTAATTGTATTTTTTAAAATACATGTGTGGCCAGGCATAGTGGCACACACCTTTAGTCCCAGAACTTTCGAGTCAGAGGTAGAGGATCACCATGTGCTCAATTCGAGATCAGCCTAGGCTAGAGCAAGACCCTACCTCAAAAAAAAAAAAAAAAAAAAAAAAAAAAAAAAAAAAACGAAAAACTAAAACTAAAAACAAATAAATTGAAAAATACATGTGTGTGCATGCATATATAAATATATGCAGGTATACATGCATGTATGTGCATGTGGAAGCTAGAGGACAACCACAGGTATCACTCTTTGAAACCCACCTTTTTGTTTGTTTCTTTGTTTTGTTTTGTTTTTCAAGGCAGGGTCTCACTCTAGCCCAGGCTGACCTGGAATTCACTATGTAGTCTCAGGCTGGCCTCAAACTCACAGAGATCCTCCTACTTCTACCTCTTGAGAGCTGGGATTAAAGGTGTGTGCCACCATGTCTGGCTTGAAACTGACCTTTAAATTATTTTTAACTTTTTTTATTGACAACTTCCATAATTATAGACAATGAACAATGACAATTCTCCCTCCCCCACTTTCCCCTTCATAAATCCACTCTCCTTCATATACTCTCCCCCACTCCATTAATCTCTCTTTTTCTTTCTTTCTTTCTTTTTTTTTTTTTAAGTTTTTCAAGGTAGGGTTTCACTCTAGTCCAGGCTGACCTGGAATTCACTATGTAGTCTCAGGCTGGCCTCAAATTCATGATGATCCTCCTACCTCTGCCTCCTGAGTGCTGGGATTAAAGGCATGTACCACCATGCCCGGCCCTAGTCTCTCTTTTATTTTGATGTCATCATCTTTTCCTCTATTTTAATGATCTTGTGTAGGTGGTACCAGGCATTGTGAGGTCATGGATATCCAGGCCATTTTGTGTCTGGAGATTGTATTGTAAGGAGTACTACCCTTCCTGTGGCTCTTACATTCTTCTGCCACCTCTTCTGCAATGGACCCTGAGCCTTGGAAGATGTGATAGAGATGTTTCAGTGCTGAGCACTCCTCTGTCTCTTCTTCTCAGCACTATAGTGCCTTTTGAGTCAACCCAGAGGTCATTGCCATCTGAAAAGAGGTGCTTCTCTGACCGAGAGTAGCATTAATATATGGGTATGGGCATTAAGAAAAGTGCTTACTGGGCAGTTTGGTGGGCATAATGTACGCATTTAGCCAGACACCAGCAGATGTTACACCTCTAGGGTTCATGACCTCCCTCATCATAGTCTCTTTTTAAAAAATATTTTATTTATTTACTTATTAGAGAGAGAATGGGTATGCTGGGGCCTCAAGGAACTCCAGACGCATGTGCCACCATGTGTGTCTGGCTTACGTGGGATCTGGAGAATCAAACCTGGGTCCTTAGGCTTCATAGGCAAGTGCCCTAACTGGTAAGCCATCTCTTCAGCCCATCATAGGCTTTCAACTAGGTTTTCAGTACCAGGTATATATTACCTCCCATGGTATGGGCTGCCAGTCCAATTAGAGAGTGGTTGGTTTCCCCCATAACAGACATGCCACTGTTGCACCTGTTGGCTCATCTGGCCTGGCTGGCCCAACTTAAGGCTTTCAGTGTCCATTGTTGCTTATCTCCACTGGTGATTTCTCTCTCTCCCATGGAACTGCATGCACTGTAGCTTTTTCCAGATTTCTGTCAGCTGGTCTACATGGAAGAGGTTTTCAGCTCAGCTCCAGCTTGATTTCTTAGTGACTTTGCAGGCTAAGCATAGGGAATTTTCCTAGTGGGAAACCAAAAGCCTTGGCAATAGTTTGTAATGTTTTAGGGGTTAAAAATATTTTATTTATTATTTATTTGCAAGGAGAGAGACAGAGAGAAATGAGCAGGACCTCCCACCTCTGCAACCGAACTCCAGATTCATGTGCCACTCTGTGCATCTGCTTCATGTGGGTACAGAGGAATTGAACCCAGGCTGTCAGGTCCTGCAAGCAAGGCCCTTAAGCACTGAGCAATGTCTCCACCGCCCCCCCCCCGCCAGCACACACCTTTTTTTATTTTTTGGTTTTGTGAGGTAGGGTTTCACTCTAGCCCAGGCTGACCTGGAATTCACTATGGAGTCTCAGGGTGGCCTCAAACTCACGGCAATCCTCCTACCTCTGCCTCCCGAGTGCTGGGATTAAAGGCGTGCGCCACCACGCCCGGCAGCACACACCTTTTTTTTTTGAGACGGCTTCTCTCATTGGCCTAGAGCTCATCAGTTAGGCTAGACTGGCTGGCCAATGAGCCCCAGAGATCTGCCTGTTTCTGTCTCCCCAGCGCTGGGATCACAGACACCTGCTGCCATACCCAATATTTTCATGTTGGTTTTAAGGATTGAAACTCATCAGGTCCTCATGCTCTAAGAAAAGCACTTTATCCATTAAGCTTTTGCCCCACTTTTAGAAACAGGGTCCTAAATAACCCAGGCCAGCCTCAAACTTACTATGTAGCTAAGAATGGTCCTGAAGTTCCAATCCTCCTGCCTCCACCTCCCAACTTCTGGGATCACAGGTACATACCACCATGCCTGGCTTATTGTGTCTTTTTGTTGCTGTTGTTGTTTTGGTTTTTGAGGTAGGGTCTTGCTTTAGACCAGGTTGACCTGGACTTCACTATGTAGTCTCAGGCTGGCCTCAAACTCCTGGCGATCCTCCTACCTCTCTGTCTCTCAAGTGCTTATTGTGTCATTTTTATAGATCATGAAACTGACACTTGAGGAAGGAAAAGTGACATAAGCCGTGTCATCTGCTAGTGTTTAATTTAGTGTCTGATGCAGGCTGAGCAATTTTCCCATACCTCCACACTCAGAGGTTGGATGAGTTCTTGGGGTGGGAGTACTAGAAGGAGTTTCCAGTGCAAATGGGGTGAGATTTTAGGGTTTTAGGCAGCTCTGCAAGATTGCATTCAAGAAACCTAAACTAAGATCCACATTTTCTCAATTTCATGTTCAATTCCATGTCATGACCTCTCCTGCCAATGCAGCCACACCTGCCTCCCATCGCTGACCTTGATCATGCTCTCACAGTAAGTCCTCCTCAACCTGGCTCACTGAAATTTAGTTTTGCTCTCAAATACCTGATCTTATTTTTTTCTTTTTTTTAGGGGGTGGGCCGTTGAGGTAGGGTCTCACTCTAGTCCAGGCTGACCTGGAATTCACTATGTAGTCTCAGGGTGGGCTCAAACTCACGCGATCCTCCTACCTCTGCCTCCCAAGTGCTGGGATTAAAGGCATGCACCACTATGCCTGGCTGCATCTTTAAAAAAAAAAAAAATTTATTTATTTATTTGAGAGAGAGGAGAGAGAAGCAAAGAGAGCAAAGAGACAGAGAGAGAATGGGCACACCAGGGCCTCTAGCTGCTGCAAACAAACTCCAGATGCGTGCACCACCTTATGTATCTGGCTTACATGGGTCCTGGGGAATTGAACCCAGGTCCTTTGGCTTTGCAGGCAAAGGCCTTAACTGCTAAGTCATCTCACCAGCCCCTTCTTTTCTTCTTGTAAAAATATTTTTATTTATTTAGGGGAGAGAGAAAGAATGGGCACACAAGGGCCTCCTGCCACTGCAAATAAACTTTGTGCATCTGACTTTATGGGGGTATTGGGAAATTGAACCTGGGCCATCAGCCATTGCAAGCAAGTGCCTTTAACTGCTGGGCTATCTCTCCAGCCATTCTTTTGCTTTTTTAAAAATATATTATTTTCTTTATTTGTTTAAGAGAGAGAGAGAGAGGCAGATAGAGAGAGAATGGGCACATCAGG
The DNA here is from genome assembly GCA_036346955.1 of Dipus sagitta. Classification (NCBI taxonomy): domain Eukaryota; kingdom Metazoa; phylum Chordata; class Mammalia; order Rodentia; family Dipodidae; genus Dipus; species Dipus sagitta. The sequence continues at coordinate 49,955,944 of CM070782.1, forward strand.
GCCTCCAGCCGCTGCAAACGAACTCCAGACACATGCGCCACCTTGTACATCTGGCTTATGTGGGTCCTGGGGAATGGAACCTAGGTCCTTTGGCTTTGCAGGCAAGCACCTTAACCAATAAGCCATCACTCCAGCCCTCTTTTGCTTTTTTTTTTTTTTTTTTTAAATCAGAAATTGCTGGGCGTCACGGCACATGCCTTTAATCCCAGCACTCAGGAGGCAGTGGTAGGAGGATCACTTACCTCAGAGGCTACCTGAGACTACAAAGTGAATTCCAGGTCAGCCTGGGCTACAGCGAGATCCCACCTGGAAAAACAAAACAAAAAAGAAAAGAAAGAAAAGAAAAGACAATCAGAACTAGTAGGGACTGGTTCTTTACTGAATTGTATAGCAGCTAGGCCTCTGCTGCTCCGTTCTAAACTAGTAATTAACTCTCTTCGCCAAGGACTAGGCGTACTACAGCACTTTTCTTATACTATACTATGAGCTACGATGAGAAACCTGCACATGATCGCAGACAGGGCTGTCTTGTTCTGAAAAGAAGAGGGTTTGCATTGTTTCTGTCTGCCTCTGGACGCCATATGAGGATGAAGTCATAGCAGATTTGAGCACTGGGAGCCATCTTGGTATCAGGAAAGAAGCCAGTCCAAGAAGGTGGATGAGCAGGGAAAAAAAAAAAAAAGTGCAATCTGGCCCTTGATGTCAATTTGCTAAATTAACCAACCTCAGAACCCTGCATCCACAGCCCCTCGGCTTCGTTATGCGAGATAACAAAGTCCTTCTTGTCTGTGCCATTTTGAATTGGGACTTCTTTTTCATTGCACCGCAAGCATTCTAAATGCTACACTTCCTTTCAGCTCCTCAAACCCTCCAAGTTCACTCTCATTTCAAGGGTTCTCCACAGAGACCTTCTATATACTACCCAACCTCAATCAGTCTTTAGTGAGCATGGTGGCTCATGCCTGTAATGGCAGCACACAGGAGGCTAAGGCAGGAGGAGTGCCAGGAGTTCAAGTCAGCCCAGGGTACAAAATAAACAAACAAACAACAAGTCTTCCTTCATGACGCTACATTTTCTTTGCAACATTTATTTAGTATTATAACTTGACTTTTTCTGCATTTGTGTATGTGTTTTCTTCACTAGAGTACAAGCTGCATATGAAAACTGTGCTTAGCTGGCTCACACTATATTCTCAAAATCTAGTACAGGGGCTGGAGAGATGGCTTAGTGGTTAAAGTGCTTGCCTGCAAAGCCTAAGGACCCAGGTTTGATTTCCCAGGACCCACATATGCAAGACGAACAAAGTAGTGCATGCATCTGGGATTGGTTTGCAGTGACTAGAGGCCCTGGTGCACCCATTCGCTCTATCTGCCTCTCTCTCCCCCCGATAAATAAATATTAAAAATAAATTTAAAAAAATAACAAATAAACCTAGTACAGGGCCTAGTGCATACTAAGTGCTCACTAAATATTTTGTGAATGAATAAATGAATTACAGAGACATTCTGTCTCAATCTATCTCTCCCTTGTTGGCCTTTCATCAATTGCTTTTACAAAAAATCTAAATCTCAGGACCCAAAAGAAATATAGAAGGCAATAGAGAAGGAAAACATCCTAAAGAAAAATTATTTTAAGCTTAAATGTAAAAAAAGAGCAGGCTGATTGCATAACATATGTAGATCTATGCAAATTACCAAGCAAGTTAAATAGGGAGTTTGAAGTGCTGGGAAGTCCAGAGCTCCATGGCGGTGTGTTTCCCTGCTCGCTGGGAAAACGGCATCAACTGCTCACGTTCAGGAAGTAGGGATGCTGACGTTCCACGCGAGAGAAATCAATGAGAGTGATGCAAGTGAAAAAGGGTTTAACTTAGCTTTTGTGTTTTCTGAGACATGAACCAGAAACATTCCATTCACTCACTTTAGATAGTAGGAATAGGAAGCACAAAACTATTTATAGCTAAGGGCTGGAGAGATGGCTTAGCATTTAGGGCACTTTCCTGTGAAGCCAAAGGATGCAAGTTCAATTCCCCAGGACCCACGTAAGCCAGATGCACAAGGTGGCGCATGCATTTTGAGTTTGTTTGCAGTGGCTGGAAGCTCTGGCAGGCCCATTCTTTCTCCCTCTCTCTCTCTCTCTGTCTCTGGCTGTCTCTTTCCCTCTCTCAAATAACTAAATAAAAATAAAATATTTTATTTAAAAACCATTTATAGCTAAGATTATAGAAGCAAAGAAACAGAAAAGACAAGAGAATGAAGCATAGTCTCTAACTTACCCAGACCCATCAGAGCCAAGAACCTTACCCAAAGCTGGGGATGTTGGTAAGGTGGTAGAGGGCTTGCCTAGCATGCACACAGCCCTGGGTTCAATCTTCAGTCCCACCTAAGCTGGGTGTGGTGTGACTGCCTGTACCTCCAGCGCACAGGAGGTAGAAACAGGAGGATAAGAAGTTCAGGGGCAAGAAAAAAAAACAAAAAAAACAAAAAACAAGAAACAAACAAACAAAAGAAGTTCAGGGGCAGTGTGGCATCACAGCCACACCGGAGGAAGGCGGTGTTTCTGGAGAAACTGAGCCACAAAAGGTTCCGGGCTGCCCTGAAGAGGAGACACACGGCCAGGAGCTTGCTCGATCGAGAGACTCACATGGAGTCTCACAGGAGGAGGAGGAAGAAGACGACACTGCTATTGACGAACAACAATTAGAAAAAGAAAGGCTGTCGGAGGAGAAAGAGAGGCAAAGCGCAGAAGGCACAAGAAGACTCAGAAAAAAGGAGAAGAAAGAAGAGGCTGCTGGAAAACGGAAGGAACAGCAAGAGAAAACGTTAAAGGAAGAATGGGAAGAACACAGAGAAAGGAGAGAGAGGAGGAGGAGGAACAGAAACTGCAGGAGACGAGAGAGAGACAGGAAGCTGTGCAGAAGATACTGGATCATGCTGAAAATGAGTTGGATAATGGTGGCATCTGGCAGAACCCAGAACCACCCTGTGGATGTTAGAGCACTGGAGAAAGATGGAGCCAGTTGTCCATTCGACAGTAAAAACAGGAGCCTGCAGGCTTGGAGATAGATGTTCACGTAAACATAACTTCCCTACATCAAGTCCTGCCCTTCTTATTAAGAGCATGTTTACAACATTTGGGATGGAGCAGTGCAGAGGAGATGACCATGACCCCGACGCAAGCCCAGGCTGCAGCGAGGAGGAAACCTACCAGCAATCCCTAGACTTCTATCATGATGTCCTACCTCAGCTCAAGAGCGTGGCAAAAGTGGTTCAATTTAAGGTCAGCTGTAACTTGGAACCTCATCTGAGGGGCAACGTGTATGTGTTCAATACCAGTGGGAAGAATGCCCACAGCCTTCAATGTCTTCAATGGCTGATGGTATGCAGGACGACAGCTTCAGTGCGAATTCTGCCCGGTGACTCCGTGGAAAACGGCAATTTGTGGTTTGTTGGAAGTGCAGCAGTGTCCTAGAGGAAAGCACTGCACCTTTCTCCATGTGCTCACAAATCCCAGCAGTGAATTTAGGGAAGCCAACAGAGACGTCTACCTGTCTGCAGACTGGACTGGCTCCTCTTTTTTATTTTTTATTTTTATTTATTTATTTGAGAACGACAGAGAGAGAGAGAAAGAGGCAGAGAGAGAGAGGGGGGGGGGAGGGAGAGAGGGAGAGAGGGAGAGGGAGAGAATGAGCACGCCAGGGCCTCCAGCCACTGCAAACGAACTCCAGATGCATGTGCCACCTTGTGCATCTGGCTTACGTGGGTCGTGGGGAATCGAGCCTCGAACCAAGGTCATTAGGCTTCATAGGCAAGTGCTTAACCACCAAGTCATCTCTCCAACCCTGACTCCTCTTTTTTTTTTTTTTTGGTGTTTTATTTGAGGTAGCGGAGGCTGACCTGGAATTCACTCTGTAGTCTCAGGGTGGCCTCGAACTCACGTCGATCCTCCTACCTCTCCCTCCCGAGTGCTGGAATTAAAGGCGTGCGCCACCACGCCCGGCTCTGGCTCCTCTTTTAGTAAGACCTCCCAGAAGAGGGAAAGGCCAGGCCACCATGATGAATACTACTGCCGGTCGGGAGCCCTAGTCCCGACACCTAAAAGAGAAATGGTGAGTCTGAAAGGAAGAGTAGCAGTCACAGGGAAGAAGTCTCAAACACATTGCAGAGTCGTGAGCGGCACAGTTTGCCAAACAGAGGAAGGAAAAAGGGACCACGGCCCGCGCCCAAGCCGAAGGAGCCGGTGGAGCCGGGGCTCTTTGAGGTCTAGGAGTCTTGGTGGGAGGGTGTCGGGCAGCAGAGACAGAGTCATTCAGAGCCCCAAATCCAAATAAACCTCCTTTGTCTTAAATGTCTTATTACAGTGGCTACACACTGTGTATTGACGGCTTTGCAAGTGTAACTGAGCTCTGTGGCCTGAAATCATATTAAACATGTTTATTGTTTGAGAATCATGAAATGTGTTTAGTATAGAAAATCTAGAAAACAAAATGCATGAATTATATGATATTACTTGTAATCATGACCCTGCAATAACTAATTAATACTAGAGCATTGACTTAGTCTTTTTTCTTAGGGATGTTGACACAACTTCTTAAAACACAGATTGCATATAATAATTTTAGTGTAATGCCTTTCATATAATTGTCACATTTCATCAATCTCATTTTTAAGTCACATAATTATTATTTTTATTCAGTGTATGACATGTATTTATCTATATTTCAGATGGATTTTTTTTGGTTTTTTTGTTTGTTTGTTTGTTTGTTTTTCAAGGTAGGGTTTCATTGTAGCTCAGGCTGACCTGGAATTCACTATGTACTCTCAGGGTGGCCTCGAACTCATGGTGATCCTCCTACCTCTGCATCCCTGAATGCTAGGATTAAAGGCATGTGCCACCACACCTGGCTTCAGATGGATTTTTAACTTTGTGCTATTAAAGAGTGTTGTGCAAAATATGACCCTCTAGTTGGGTGAGGTAGCTCAAGTCTATAGTTCTAGCACTGGGGAGGCTGAGGCAGGAGGATCACCATGAGTTTTGGGTCTGCCTGTGGCTACAGTGTAAGTTCCTGGTCAGCTTGAGCTAGAGTGAAATTCTGTCTCAAAAAAAAAAAAAAAAAAAAAAAAAAAAAGACCCTCTAGTAGATTTCCTTAACTATTTCTACATATTTCTGGTCATCTCCTTAGTATAAATTACATGAAGGAAAGTGTGGTGGTTTGATTCAGGTGTCCCCCATAAACTTACATGTTCTGAATGCTAGGTTCCCAGCTGATGGAGATTTGGGAATTAACGCTTCCTGGAGGCAGTGTATTGTTGGGGGCGGGCTTATGGGTGTTATAGCCAGTTTCCCCTTGCCAGTGTTTGGCACACTTTTCTGTTGCTATTGTCCACCTGATGTTGGCCAGGGGGTGATGTCCACCCTCTGCTCATGCTATCATTTTCCCTGCCATCGTGGAGCTTCCCCATCAAGTCTGTAAGCCAAAATAAACCTCTTTCCTCCCCACCCCCCACACACAAAAAAGTTCAGGGTCATCCTCGGCCACATAACAAGGCCATCCTGGAATACACGAGACCCTGTCTTAAAAAAATAATGAACACGAAAGAATTGTATTCCACATAATAATAATCATTTTATAGAAATATCACAGAAAAATAAGGTAAAAACCATATACATACAATCTCCTGGGAGCTTTTTATAAAAAGGGGAATATATACATTTTCAAAGTTTGTTTTTCTGATTTTTGTTATATATTTATACTTTGGTTTTCCGAGGTAGGCTCTCACTCTAGCCCAGAATGATCTGGAATGCACTCTGTAGTCTCAGGGTAGCTTTGAACACACAGTGATCCTTCTACCTCTGGCACCACACCCAGCTGTTTTTTGTTACTTATTTAACTCACTACAGTGCTGAGAATGGCCTTGAACTTTTTCTTGGTCTTCCTGTCCTAGCCTCATGAGTGCTAAGACCATTCATTCTTTAAAACTATTTTTTTGTTTGTTTGCTTGTTTTTTCGAGGTAGGGTCTTACTCTAGCCCAGACTGACCTTGAACTCACTATATAGTCTCAAGCTGGCCTTGAACTCAGCAGTCCCCCTACTTCTGCCTCCTGAGTGCTGGGATCAAAGGCATGGACTGCCACTTCTAGCAGAGAGAATGGGCACACCAGGGCCTTTAGCCACTGCAAACAAACTCCAGATGCATGTGCCACTTTGTGCATCTTGCTTTACATGGGCACTAGGGAATTGAACCTGGGTCATTTAGGCTTTGCAGGCAAGTGCCTTAATTACTGAGACATCTTTCCAGCCCCTAAAAGTATTTTTAAAATTAAATATTTAAGCCAGGCATTGTGACACATGCCTTTAATCCCAGCACTTGGAAGGCAGGGGTAGAAGATTGCTGTGAGTTTAAGGCCACCCTAAGACTGCATTGTGAATTCCAGATCAGCCTGGGCTAGAGGGAGACCTTACCTTGAAAAAGAAAAAAAAATTAAATATTTATTTGTACATACATGTTTATGCATGTATGGGTGTGGGTATGCCAGGGTGTCTTGCCACTCTAATCAAATGCCTATCTGGTTTTATATGGGTGGCTGGGGAATTGAACCCAGGCTGGCAGACTTTGTAAGCAAGCACCTTTAACTACTAAGCCATCTCCTCAGGCCCCACAACTATTTCTTTTGAGTATCACGTGCCTGGACTTTACTCATGTGCTGGGGAATATCTGTAAAAGGAGATGAGCACAGCACCCACCCGCTCTCAAGGAGCTTACATTCTTTCAGGTCCTCTATTCTAAATTTCGGGGGGTAGGCATCTTTTACCTGTTTTCCTTTAAAAAGAGTAAGTTTAAAATGTCCAGTTTAGAGCTGATAACCTCCTCCATGAAGACCAGCTGACAGAAAAGCTGGAAGAAGCCATTCTGCATGCAGTTCAATGGGAGAGAGAAATCATCAGTGAAGATACTCAACAGTAGACACTGCAAGCCTTATATTTGGCCAGCCAGGCCAAATGAGCCAACGGGTGCAATAGTGGCACATGTGTCATGTGGAAACCAACTGCCTTCTAATTGGACTGGACGCCCGCTCCATGGGAGGGAATATATCCCTGATACTGAAAACTTAAAATAGGGGTAGTCATAAGCCCTAGGGGTGTAACGTCTGCTGCTGTCTGGCTAAATGTATATACTATGCTTATCAAACTTCCCTGCAAGCACTTCTCTTAATGTTCATACCCTTATATTAATGCTACTCTCACTTTTGGTAGAGAATCTTCTCTTTTCAGATGGCAGTGACCTTGGGACGACTCAGAAGGAATCATGGTGCTGGAAAGAAGTGACCAGAGTCCTCAATATTGTAATATCTCTATCACACCTTCCAAGGCTCAGGGTCTAATGTGGAAGAGGTGGCAGAAAGAATGTAAGAACCAAAGGAAGGGTAGGACTCCTTACAACATGCTTCTCCAGACACAAAATGGCCTGGATATCCATGACCTCACAGTGCTTGATACTACCTATACAAGACCATCATAAGAGGAGGAAAAGATCATGACATCAAAATAAAAGACGGAAGCCGGGTTTGGTGGCGCACGCCTTTAATCCCAGCACTCGGGAGGCAGAGGTAGGAGGATCGCCATGAGTTCGAGGCCACCCTGAGACTACATAGTGAGTTCCAAGTCAGCGTGGGCTAGAGTGAGACCCTACGTTGAAAAACCAAAAAATAAAAATAAATAAATAAATAAATAAATAAAAGACTGATTGAGATGGGGAGGGGATATGATGGACAATGGAGTTTCAAAGGGGAAAGTGGAGGAGTGTATTACCACGGGATATTTTTTTTTTGAAAGTGACAGACAGAGAGAGACAGAGAGAGAGAGGGAGGGAGAGAGAGAGAATGGGTGCACCAGGGCCTCCAGCCACTGCAAACGAACTCCAGATGCGTGTGCCCCCTTGTGCATCTGGCTAACGTGAGTCCTGGGTAATCGAGCCTTGAACCGGGGTCCTTAGGCTTCACAGGCAAGCGCTTAACCTCTAAGCCATCTCTCCAGCCCCCATGGGATATTTTTTATAATCATGGAAGTTGTTAATAAAAATTTGGAAAAAAATATATATTAAAAAATAATAAAATAAGATGTCCAGTTTACAGAAGAAAAGAGCCTCTTTTTGGAGCATCCTGGTGTCAGCCCCCCATGTGCTACTATTGACAAGTGGCTCCTGTTTGACCCTGTGCTCATATCTTCTAGGCTGCATTTCCCAGGGCCAAGTGTCAATGGAATTCCTTTGGTGAAGCTCTCAAGGGATTGCTGATTACATGCTGGATTTTTCAAGAATCTTAACTGATTTCAAACTTTTTTGTTTGTTTTTTGAGGTAGGGTGTCACTCTAGTCCAGACTGACCTGAAATTTACTATGTAGTCTCAGGCTGGCGTCAAATTCACCTCAGAGGTAAGTGATCCTCTTATCTTTGAATCCTGAGTGTTGGAATTAAAGGCATGAGCCACCATACCCAACTCTGATTTAAAACTTTTTAAAAAAAATATATTTTCGGGGGCTGGAGAGATGGCTTAGTGATTAAGTCACTTGTCTGTGACTTAGGACTAAGGACCCAGGTTCGATTCCCCAGAACCCATGTGTTGCAGTCCGGTTCTCATTGCTGTAGAAATCACCCAATCAAGAGCAGCTTCTGGGGAAAAAAAGAAGAGATTTATTTTGGCTTACAGGCTCGAGGGGAAGCTCCACGATGGCAGGGGAAAATGATGGCATGAGCAGAGGGTGGACATCACCCACCTGGCCAACATCAGGTGGACAACAGGAACAGAAGAATGTGTCAAATACTGGCAAGGGGACACTGGCTATAATACCCATAAGCTGGCCTCCAACAATACACTCCCTCCAGGAGGCATTATTTCCCAAATATCCATCAGCTGGGAACCTAGCATTCAGAACACCTAAGTTTATGGGGGACACCTGAATCAAACCACCACACCATGTAAGCCAGATGGACATGGTGGCGGATGCATCTGGAGTTCGTTTGCAGTGGCTAAAGGCCCTGTTATATTCATTCTCTCTCTCTCTCTCTCTCTCTCTCAAAGTAATTAAATAAATAAATAAATAAATAATATTTTTTATTTATCTCTTTGCAAGCAGAAAGATACAGGCACACACACAAGACAGAGAAAGAGAGAGAGATAATGGGCACACCAGGGTCTCTAGCCATTGCAAATGAACTCCAGATGTATGTGCCACTTTGTGCATCTGGCTTTATGTGGGCAGTGGGGAATCAAACCCCAGTCGTTAGGCTCTGTAGGCAAGCACCTTAGCTGCTGAGCCATCTCTCCAGCCCCTCACTTAAAGGCACGCACCACCACATCCTGCACCCCTCTAGAGAAGGAACAGTCCTGGGTCCTCTGCCCTCCTGTCTTTCTCCTCCCCTTCATACCCGCTCAGCTCCAGCCACTGTACTTTCCTTCCTCCACGCCCACATGCCACACTCACAGTCGCACCCCAACCCTTACCTGAGCACTCCTATGCCCAGAGCACTGGCCCCATGCTCCCACACCCACATCTTCATGCCTCACTCCCTCACGCTCTCAGGTCCCGACTTTCCCCAGTCACCCATATAAAGTCACAGACTCCTCCACCTGGCACACTCCCCGTCCTCTTTCCCTGTGTTATTATCTCCAGCTGCTCCTAGTGCGTTCTGATTTCTTATTGCTGCATATTTTACTCATTTGTCTTGTTAATGGTCTGCCTGTCCCCCATAGAATAAAAGCTCTGGGAGAACAGAGAAAGTCTCTGTTTTGCTCATTGTGGTATCCGTGGTTTCTTGAAGAGTAATTGACAAATTAAACACTTAAAAGTATTTGTTGGAAGCCGGGCATGGTGGTGGCCCACGCCTTTAATCCCAGCACTTGGGAGGCAGAGGTAGGAGGATCACTGTGAGTTTGAGGATACCCTGAGACTACACAGTGAATTCCAAGTCAGCCTGGGCAAAAGCGAGACCCTACCTCAAAAAAACAAAACAAAAAAAAAAATATTTGTTGGGCTGGAGAGATGGCTTAGCAGTTAAGGGGCTTGCCAGAGAAGCTGAAGGACACAGGTTTGATTCCCCAATACCCAAATAAAGCCAGATGCGCAAGATGGCGCATGTGTCTGGAGTTGGTTTGCAGTGGCTAGGGGCCCTGGAGTGCCCATTCTCTCTATCTGCATCTTTCTCTCTCTCTCAAATAAATGAAACATTTTTATTTTTTGGTTTTTCAGGGTAGGGTCTCACTCTTGCCTGGCTGACCTGAATTCACTATGCAGTCTCAGTCTCTTGACCTCTCCTACTTCTGCCTCCCGAGTGCTGGGATTAAAGGCATGCGCCACCTCACCCGGCTCCAATATATTTTTTTAAAAGTATTTGTTGGTAGTCCTTTAGTTTGAATTAACTTAGTCTCTTGGAAAATGTGACAGCATTGTTATCTTTGTTATTTTACAGATAATCAGAAGATGGTCAAAAGCTCAGATGATCTTCATATTCATGCTCACCCTGAGGCTGTAAGCCCATGGAGACAAATTCTGGCTCTGAACCCCTCAAACCAGCCCTCACCAGGGTTAGGTCCTGTTTGACACTCAGCTTGTATCCCCTAGGTGCCTGAACAGCAAATGTCAGAGCTTCCTTCTAAACGCCGGCAGATTTACTTTGCAGACGGTGAGGATGCATTTTAATTTGTTGATGTGAAATCTTAATTGAACTAAACTGCTAGAGGTAGTCTCTGTTCTCTGTCATAGTCTTAATTTAGTTGGCAAAACAAGATATCATCAGAGGAAAATCACAGGCAAAGATGCTGTGCCCAGAGGGTTTGGTGAACACCCTTCTGCATTTGGAGGTGGGTTGTGTGTGACTGGCACAAGCATGATCCCATGCATACCACTAAGGGTGCCAACTTAGCTTTCCGGAGACACTCAGGTTGCACTGTAAGGGCAGAAACACATGGCCCCTCCCCAAGAAACCAAGCATAGCGCAACTCCCCCTCACATATTCTGTGCTCTATTTTTAGTGTTCAAACACTGAGGAGATGGGGGAGTTGATTACTTCAAGGATCAGAAATGTGGGAGGTGGCAACTCTAGTACTCATTTGCTGTCAGAACTTGAGCAGGGCACTCCCCTACATGTACCTCAGTTTCTCTATGCAATAAGAAGGCTAGAATCCATATCCCTAAAGGCTTCCATTGCCAGTGTCCACTTTTAGATAGATAGATATTATTTATTTGCTTATTTGGGGGAAAGAGAGAGAGAGAGAATGGGCACACCAGGGCCTCTAGCCACTGCAAACAAACTCCAGACGCATGCACCTCCTTGTGCATCTGGCTTTCGTGGGTCCTGGGGAATCAAACTGGGGTCCTTTGGCTTTGCAGGCAAACACCTTAACCACTAAGCCATCTTCTCCAGCCTGCCAATATCCACTTTTGACTCACCAAAGACTCTTGGGCTCATGTCAGTGACCAGCCTGAGCTCCTTACTCCTGCCCATCCAATCTTGACACTTGGCCTTTCCAAGCATCTACCTGTGTTCTTTTATTATTATTATTATTATTTTCTGATTTATTTATTTTTTATTTATGTACTAGAAACAGAGAGAGAGATAAGTTATTTTTTATTTATGTACTAAAGACAGAGAGCCAGGGCCTCTGGCCACTGCAAACAAACTCCAGACACATGTGCCACCATATGCATCTGGCTTATGTGGGATCTGGAGAATAGAACCTGGGTCCTTAGGCTTCATAGGCAAGCGCCTTAAATGCTAAGCCATCTCTCCAGCCTCCTACCTGTGTTCTTGACCATGCCTGCACTCACACTACTGGCCTGTCTCCTGCAAGGGGTCAGGCTATGGGCCTTTTACTAAAGTGGCCTCATCCCTGACTCACGGAATCACAGGTCACCATTATCGTCTTGGAAGAAGCCTTAGGAATCATTTTCCTGGTCCCCAGGCCCCTGTCCCCAGGGGCCTTCTACAGGCATACTGTTGGTTCTGCCCCAGCAGCTCTGTCCATATGTGGAAATGTTTCTGCTGAGATCTTGTTCTAAGGTCTCCATTCACCACCACCACCGTAGAGAGGCAGACACCAATTGCAGGTGGAAGGTAGCAGGAACTGCTCCACTAGGCAGCCCAGCCAAGATCCTTGAAGCATCTTATTCCAAGCTTTTGTAAGGGAGTTCCCAGGAAATGACTCACATCTCGGTATCTACAGCTCTGGAGGGGCTGAGACAGCTTCCTTGTTGGGCAAGGTGTTTTTTTTTAACCCTGATGACTCATTGGCTAGAACTGGAGGTTTGCAGATACCAAACACCTGCATTTAGTCACAGGCCCTCATGCTGCATACCAGGTGGCAGGTTAAAGACAGAAGCAGTGCCTTTGTAGAGGGAAGATGACAGCTTTGCAGGAGAAACCACCTGGTAAGTTCCTTCCGTTAACTAAGCCTGTTTCTTCATCTGCTAGGTGGGGGCAACAATAGCTATCTCAGAGAGCCCTTATAAGAATTCACTAGATGAGGGGTTCTTAGATGGCGGCTGTGGCAGACAGCTTCAGGTTCACTGAGATGAACTTCCAGACCAGGCACAGTTATGGAGGAAGGGATATTTATTGAAGCTTACAAATCCAGGGGAAGTTCCATAATGGCAGAAGAAGCTGACCTGCTCTTAAAGGACCAGGCAGAGAGAGAAAAAGCCAAGAGCCACACTGCACACTTCAGGAATTCCAGGAGGAACTCATGCACTTTGCATATCTTTAGATTGGAATCTCAAATTCACCACCACACTTGAGGTCTGGACCTAAGGTCCACCTAGTGATATTGCCTCCAGCCAGGTGGCTGAAGATCCAAACTACAAGCTAATAAAACACTGAATATATTGGGGGTCATATATTCAAACTACCACAGTGGCATAGGAAACACGCCAAAGCAGGCTAAGGGATTAAAAAAAAAAAAAAACAGCAAAATACACTCTTCTACTAAAAAATGAAGGTGTATAAGAAATTATCAATGGCAGCAGAGAAGTAGGAGAGATCCAGAGCATCTAGAACCCACATAGGCAGGCAGAAGCAGCTCCAGCTGCAGTGACACCAGGTTCCCGCAGCCACAGCTGCCAGACTCGGCCTGAGCTGCAGAAAAAGCCAGGTGAGGGGATTTTCCACTCACACTAGCCTCCTCACAAACTCAAGAAACATGAAGGGGAGGGTGGCAGGGACCAGTGGAGTGGCTCGAGAGGAAGAGAATCACAAGGACTAGCGAGAGAACTTCAGCCACCATCCACAGCCTCCCCTCCCCCACCACCAGCACCAGCAAGCACCAGAGACCTGAGGAAGGGAACTCACTTACACAGCACCCAGCACAGGTGATCAGAGCAGTGACCTAGCGACCCAGCCAGCTTACCTGAGCCCGCACCACAGCAAAGAGGGACGCAAGTGGGCGTGCAGCATAACTGAGATCAAAGCCATCCCAAAAGGTAACTGGGATTACACCAGGTCAGTACCCACCAAAAAAACCTGGTATATAGGCTTGAATCAGAAGTGCTAATTGCATCTTCCATGTCAGGGTAAATTATGTGTGAAATCTGTTGGGTGGTCAGATTTTGCCATTCTTAAATAAGCTATATTTTGGGCTTGTCATTTGTTGCTTCCTGATTTATAGTGCCTTTGTCTCCTCTTCTGTTGTTCAATGGGGAAGGGTCTCACTCAGTCCCACGCTAATCTTGGAACCCTTTACAGACCAGAAATCTCAGCCTCCCAGTTGACAAGATTAAGGGTGTGGGGCAATACACATCCTCAGGGACTTTGACTTTGTTAGAGGATCTGTTTGTCATAATACCTACTCTTGTATAAATACTCTCTGCTGTTTTTCATTGAACGTGTACATTGTTTAGTTAAATTTTACAATTTACCTGTATTTTGTTCTATCCCACCTACGAGAATACTCTCATAGCAGGCAAACCCAACACCTACAGTCACATTTGTGGTTACTCTGAGAGTCTTGAGAGCCACACTTATTACCTTAAGCTCCTACCCTGAAGAAATATAGCATCAGATTGGTTGATACATCTAATAATATCAGCAGCTAACTAGAAAACCCAAGCATTAAATTAATCCAAGATGCAAAAATATATACATTATAATACAAGAAACACAAAAAATCAAGACAATAGAAATCCACCAAAAATTATAAATCCATCAGAAATGACCTCCAGTGAGAATGATTTAGAGGAAATGCCTGACAAGGATTTCAAAAGAATGATTATACATATGCTCAAAGAAATCAAAAAGGAAATCAAAGGAATCAAAGAAGACACAGGAAACCAATTCAATGAAATAAGGAATTCAATACAAGACATAAATACAGAAATAGAAATAATAAAGAAAAACCAGTCAGAAATACAAGCAATGAAAACCACAGTAAGTCAAGTAAAAACCTCTGTAGAAAATCTCACCAGTAGAATGGATGAAGCAGAGAACAAAATATCTAAACTAGAACACCAGGTGGCAGATCCACTACAGTCCAACAAAGAGAAAGACAAACTAATAGGAAAGTATGAATGGGAATTTCAAGATATTCGAGACCCTATGAAAAGATCAAACATTAGAATTCAGGGTATAGTAGGAGAAGAATTTCACTCCAAAGTCATAGTAGGTGTTTTCCACAAAATCATAGAAGAAAACTTCCCCCAAATTGGGAAAGAGATGCAATGCAGATACAGGAATTCTTTAGAACACCAAACAGACAAAACCTGGAAAGAACCTCTCCTCACAAAATTATAATTAAACTACCAAACACACAAACCAAAGAAAATATATTGAAAGCAGAGAGAAAAAGCAAGTCACATATAAAGGTAAGCCCATCAGGATCACAGCAGATTACTCAACACAAGCTTTAAGAGCCAGAAGGGCATGGAGTGATGTATTCCAAATTTGGAAAGATAACAACTGTCAACCAAGGTTACTTTATCCTACAAAGCTATCCATTAAAATAAACAGAGTAATAAGGACATTCCACAACAAAAGCAGGCTAAAGGAATATTTGCAGACAAAACCATCTCTACAGAAAATACTTGAAAGGATCCTCCATGCTGAAGAGAAAGAAAAGCACACATATAAGGAACCTGGAAAAAACAAACCATACTCAAATACGAGTTAATACAAGAGAGCAAAGGTAAAACTGGAAGAACTACAAAACAAGAAAAATACCCAAAATAAATACACACCTTTCAAAAATAACTCAATATCAGTGGCCTCAATGCTCCAAACAAAAGACACAGGTTTGCAGACTGGGTTAAAAAGCAGGATCCTAGCCGGGTGTAGTGCCGCATGCCTTTAATCCCAGCACTCGGGAGGCAGAGGGAGGAGGATTTCCATGAGTTCGAAGCCACCCTGAGACTCCATAGTGAATTCCAGGTCAGCCTGGGCTAGGGTGAGACCCTACCTCAAAAACCAAAAAAAAAAAAAAAAAAAAAAAAAAAAAAAAGCAGGATCCTTCAATGCCCAACCAAAAGACATAGGTTTGCAGACTGGGTTAAACAGTAGGCTCTTTCAATTTGTTGTCTCCAAAAACTCACCTTTCTACAAAGGATGGACACTATTTTAGGGTGAAAGTTGGAAAAAGGTGTTTCAAGCAAATGGGCCTAGAAAACAAGCAGGATTCACTATCCTAATATCTAATAAGGTAGACTTCAGTCCAACATTACTTAGGAAAGATAAGGAAGGTCACTTTATATTGATTAAAGGAACACTCCAACAGGAGGACATTACGATCCTAAACATATATGCACCTAACATGGGGGCTCCCAGCTTCATCAAACAAGCACTATTAGAACTAAGGTCACAGATAACACCAAACACAGTTGTAGTGGGTGACTTCAACACCCCACTCTTATCAATTAACATGTCATCCCAAAAAAAAAAAAAAAAAAAAAAAAAAACAGAGAAAACGCTGGGTGTGGTGGCGCACGCCTTTAATCCCAGCACTCAGGAGGCAGAGGTAGGAGGATCACCATCAGTTCAAGGCCACCCTGAGAGTACACAGTGAATTCCAGGTCAGCCTGAGCTAGAGTGAGACCCTACCTTGAAAAACCAAAATAAATTAATTAAATAAATAAATAAACAGAAATGCATCTTGATTAAATGAAGTCATAGAACAAAAGGACCTATCACATATCTACAGGACATTTTCACCAAATGCTGCAGAATATACATTCTTTTCAGCTGCACATTAAACATTCTCTAAAATAGACCATATATTATGACACAAAGCAAATCTTAACAAATACAGGAAAACTGAAATAATTCCTTGTACTCTCTCTGATCACAGTGGTATCAAACTACAAATCAGTAGCAAAAAAAGCTATAGAGCAGACACAAAACCATGGAAATTAAACAGTATACTACTAAATGATGAATGGGTCAGTGAAAAAAACCAAGAAAGAAATAAAAAAATTCATAGAAACAAATGATGAGAACACAACATACTAAAATATTTGGGACACAATGAAGGTAGTCTGAAGAGGGAAATTTATAGCTTTTAGTGCCTATATTAAGAAATTAGAGCTGGGCGTGGTGGCACATGCCTTTAATCCTAGCACTCGGGAAGCAGAGGGTAGGAGGATCACCATATCACTGTGAGTTCGAGGCCACCCTGAGACTACATACTGAATTGCAGGTCAGCCCGGACTAGAGTGAAACCCTACCTTCAGAAACCAAAAAAAAAAAAAAAAGGAAGAAAGAAAAGTTACAAGTAAACAACTTAATGCCTTAGAAAAAGAAGAACAAGGCCAACTAGATGGAAAGAAGTAATAAAGATGGGGGCAGGAATTAATGAAATAAAAACCAAAAAAAAAAAAACCAAAAAAAAAAACAAAGAATCACTGAAACAAAGAGTTGGTTCTTTGAAAGGATAAACCCTTAGCAAATGTGACCAAAAGAAAGAGAGAAGAGATACAAATTAATAAAATTAGAGATGAAAAAGGCACCATCACAACAGAGAGCAGCACCCTCTTTTTAATTTTGGTTTAGAAACAGGGGCTCACTCTCACCCAGACTGGCCTTGAACTTGAGATCTTCCTGCCTCAGCCTTTGAAGTAGCAGAGGTAATAACCCTATACCACCACCAAACCAGGCCTTTCTTCCAAGTCTTACGGAGAATGGAATGTGCTGGTTCCCAGACCAGACTCAGACAAAACTAAGTGTCAAATGAAGGGGCTGAGGTGGTAATTCAGTTGGTACAGTACTTGCCTGGCATGTATAAGGCCCTGGGTTTGATCCCTGCACCACACAAACCAGGTAGGGTGGTACACACATGTAATCCTGGCACCTGAGAGGTAAAGACTCAGAAATTTAAGGTCATATTTGGCTACACAGAAAGTCTGAGCTACATGATTCTGTATCTTTAAATTTTTATTTTTTAAGTATTTTATTTGTTTACTTATTTGAAAGAGATGGGAGAGAGAGGCAGATAGAGAAAGGGTGCACCAAGGTCTTCAGCTGCTGCAAAAAGAACCCCAGACGCATGCACCACCTTGTGCTTCTGGCTTACGTGGTTCCTAGGGAATCAAACCTAGGTCCTTTGGCTTTGCAGGCAAGTGCCTTAACTGCTAAGCCATCTGTCCAGCCCTTATTTTTAAGTTTTTTTCAGCATTAAGAGTCATTGGAAGTTAGATTTTCCAGAGCCAGAGAGCCAGCCAGCATATAAGACAATGCTTCATGCTGTGAAGAAAATTAGGCCTAGTATCATGGTAGAGACTGGCCACCACCCCTGTACTGGGAGGTCAGTTGTGGGCAGGTCTATGGAGGGACAGCTCCAGGCACAGGTAATGGCCAGTGCAAAAGTCCTACTGCCTGAGTGCTTTGTTTAAGGAACAGAAGGAAGCTAGAGTGAGGGAACAGAGAGACAACCACCACAAAGGAAATGGAAAGATCATGAAAGACCTTGTAGGCAACATATGGAAATTTTGTTACTCAAAAGAAGAAAAAAAATATACCAGGCATGGTGGTGCATGCCTTTAATCTCAGCATTCTGGAGGCTGAGGCAGGAGGACCACCGTGAGTTTGAGACCAGCCTGAGCTGTAGAATGGGTTCTGAGTCAGCCTGAGCTAGAGTGAGACCCTGCTTCAAGAAAAAGAAATGGCTGGGCATGGCAGGGCACGCCTTCAGTCCTAGCACTTGAGAGGCAGAGGTAGGAGGATTGCTGTGAGTTCAAGGCTACACTGAGACTACATAGTGAATTCCAGGTCAGCCTGAGCTAGAGTAAGACCCTACCTTGAAAAACCAAAAATAAATAAATAAATAAATAATAATAATAATAATAAAAGATAAATAAACTAAAACCAAAGGGTAGCTGGAGAGATGGCTCAGCAGTTAAAGGTGCTTACTTACAAAGCCTGACAGCCTGGATTTGTTTCTACCCCACATAAAGCCAGATTATAAAGTGGCACATGCCTCTCTCTCTCTCTCTCCAAATAAATCAACGAATATCTTATAAAAATGAAGAAAGAGGCCAGGGCGTGATGGCACACGCCTTTAATCCCAGCACTCAGGAGGCAGAGGTAGGAGGACTGCCATGAGTTCGAGGTCATCCTGAGATTACATAGTGAATTCTAGGTCAGCCTGAGCTAGAGTGAGACCCTACCTTGAAAGACCAAAAAAAAAAAAAAAAAAAAAAAAAAGTGAAGACAGAGGAGAAGAAAGATCATGGGGAGATTGTTGGTGGTTTTTATACTTAAAAAATATTTTAGGCCAAGCATGTTGGTGCACACCTTTAATCCCAGCACTCAGGAGGCTGAGGTAGGAGGATCACCATAAGTTCAAGGCCACCCTGAGACTACAGAGTGACTTCTAGCTAGAGCAAGACCCTACCTCAAAAAAAATAAATAAATAAATAAATAAAATATATATATATATATATATATATATATATATATATATTTTTTTTTTTTTTTACTTATTTACAAGGGAGAGAGAGAGAGATAGTATGCACATGCCAGACACATATACCTCATTGTGTATTGGCTTTACATGCTACTGGGGAATTGGACCTGAGCCAGCAGGCTTTGCAAGCAAGTGCCTTTAACCACTGAGCAATCTTACCTTTGATGGTTTTAAACAACAATAGGGATAGAAATATTGCTTAGTGGTTAAAGTACTTGCCAGCAAAGCCGAAGAACCCAGGTTCGATTCCCCAGGACCCACGTAGGCCAGATGCACAAGGTGGCGCATGCGTCTGGAGTTCGTTTGCAGTGGCTGGAGGCCCTGGTGCACCCATTCCACCCCCCGCCCCCATCTGCCTTTCTCTCTCAAATAAATAAAATAAAATAAAACAAAACAAAGTTTAAACAACAATGGGGCTGGGAATAAAGCTCAACAATAGAGCATTTTCCCAGCATTTGTGAATCCCTTAGGTTCAATCTCTAGTATTGAAGGAGGGTAGAGTTAGGGTGACTGGTCCCTGAAGGAAAAAAGGGCAGGAAAGTTTTTCTTATCTACTGCCTAGTTCTAAAGAACTTTTTTTTTCCACAGTCAGGACCCCCTCCTAGGAGGGAGGTCTTTCATAGGATTTAAACACTGTGGTTGGTCAAGTTAAACTAATCTCTTCCTGAGACAGCTGCTAGTCCTAACCCACCAGCTGGCCCTCTGGTTTACGTGGGCCCAAAGACAGTCCTGCCACCCTAAGGTTATATATACCTTTGCAAGGGGAGGGCAGCCTCTCTGGCTCTCTGATCACTTGGGAACCTCCAGCTGTGGGTGAGTTTTTCCCTCGGCCCTAGCCCAGGCCCAGCTGGGAGCCCCCTAGTCCTTACTCTCCTTCCCATGGGTTTTTATCCCCTCCAGCTCCCCACATGGCAGGAGCGCCTTGAACTTTCTTTTCTCTTTTCTTTCCACTGTCTTCTCCAGATCTGCATCTGGTCACATGGACTCCTGAGCTACGCGTGGCCCACATGGCTTTGGGCTCCACATGGTGTACTTCTCTCCCCACTTTATCTCCGCTTACCTCCCAGCCTTCCCCTTTCCGCACTCCTTTGTAAAATCTCAATAAAACGTGGTATTATAAAAAATCATTCTCTTGAATCTGAAATTGCCAATTCTTTGGTTAGTTTGCAGATATGAACTCGGCTTGGGGTCCCAGGAAGCACTCCAATTTTCCCATTACAGTATGGTAAGTAAATAAATATAAATAAACAATAGAGTGACTTGATATAACTTACATTTTCTTTCTTTTTTTTTTTTTCTCTGAGGTAGGGTCTCAGTCTAAAGCCCAGGCTGACCTGGAACTCACTCTGTAGTCCTAAGAAGTTAATAGAGGGGATTATGATAAAATAAAAGGACTGAAGATGTTACTCAGAGTTAAGAGATCATGTAGGCTCGTCAATTAGTAGCAGCAAAAATAACAAAGAATAGCAAAGGGACTAGATGAAAGGGGAAGAGGCTTGAGCTCTGGGGCTTCCGGAGTTTTGGTGGTTTGCGGTGCGCCCTTGCTGGTGTTGCGGTGAGCAGAGCTGCCTTGTGATACTTAGTGGTTGCGGTTTAGCAAGAGAGGACCCAGTACAGGAAACTGAGAAGTGATCAGGGAGGCAGAAAATCAGCAGCCGATGAGGTCTGGAAGCCAAGAGGAATCATGTACAAACAAGGAGGTGACTGTCAACTATATATATAATATTTTTTATTTTTATTTATTTATTTAACAGAAAGAGGGAGAGAGTAAGAATGGGCGCGCCAGGGGCCCCAGCCACTTGCAGGCGAACTCCAGACCCACGCTCCACCTTGTACATCTGGCTAACGTGGGTCCTGGGGAATAGAACCTGGGTCCTTTGGCTTTGCAGGCAAACGCCTTAACTGCTAAGCCATCTCTCCAGCCCGACTGTCAACAATATTGAGAAGTAGCTTTTGTACCTGAAATTGCACTGTCGTTGGAGATTCTGACACGGTCAGATTTAGTGGAGTGGTGGGAATGGAAGCCCGGTCTAGAGAGGCTGAAGTGAGATTGCGAGGGAGGAAATAAGGACATAACTCTACAAAACTCCCTCTAGAAGTTTGACCAACAAGCACAATAGGAAAATCTGGTGGCTATAGAGGGAGGCATGGGATTATGGGAAGGTCATTTATTTGTGTTTAAAGGCTGGGCTACATTAAAGAATGTTTGCCTGCTCATTTTAAAATTTGTTTATTATGCCGGGTGTGGTGGCACTCGCCTTTAATCCCAGCACTTGGGAGGCAGAGGTAGGAGGATCTCCATGAGTTCAAGGCCACCCTGAGACTACATTATTATTATTATTATTTTTTTGACATAGGGTTCCACTCTGGCCCATTCTGACCTGGAACTCACTCTGTAGCACCAGGTTGGCCTCAAACTCAGCAATTCTCCTACCTCAGCCTCCAAAGTGCTGGGATTAAAAGCATGTACCACCATGCCTGGCTTATTATTATTATTATTATTATTATTTTCTTTTTGGTTTTTTGAGGTAGGGTCTCACTCTAGCTCATGCTGACCTGTGAGGGCATTTCCAGGAAGGACTCTTGGAAGGAAGAAGACTTTCCCCCCAGCATGGGTGGCCCTTCTGGTGATAGACTATATATAAAGAAGCTTGGGCTGGAGAGATGGCTTAGTGGTTAAGGCACTTTCATGCAAAGCCAAAGGACCCAGGTTTGATTCCCCAGGACATGTAAGCCAGATGCACAGGGTGGTGCATGCATTTGGAATTCATTTACAACGGCTGAAGGCCCTGGTGCACCCATTCTCTCTTGCTATCTGTCTGTCTCTCTCTCTCTCTCTCTCTCTCTCAGATAAATAAATAAGCTCCAAGAGAGCACAGCACCTTTCCCTGACTGCCCATGCTACCCGTGGGTGCATGCATCTAGCCTCTTGTTGCTATCCTCCATGGTCATTGGTACCCAGTTTCATCAGCCTTGCTACATGGACTGAAGACCAGCAGCTCTCCGGGAATCCTCCAGGCCTTCAGTGCTAGATTGGAACTGCTGAGGCATCCAGCCTTAGCAACTGAGCAGCTAGCTACCCTTTTCTCAGATTCTCCAGCCTGCAGACAGCTGTTGTTGGACTGCCCAGCCCAGATTCTGTAAACTACTCTCATACGTCACCTTTTATAATATATGTACCAGTTACCTTCTCATTGCTGGGAAAGAATGCCCTACTAGAAGCAGCTTGTGGAAGGAAAGGGTTTACTTTGGCTTATAGTTTCAAGAAGTTTCATCATGGTGGGGAAAGTGTGGCAGGGGTAGACCGCCAGCCATCACATCTTCATGTCAGCAGGGAGGAAGTAGAGAAAGTGAGCTGAGTGTGGCAAGTGGGATAGGCTATGAAACCCCAAGGCATGCTCTCAGGGACACACTTCCTCCAGCAAGACTCTGCCTCCTAAAGGCTCGACAACCTTCCTGAACAGCACCACCAGCTGGGAATTAAGCATTCAAACACATGAGGCTGTGGGGACGTTTTATATTCAAACCATCACAGTATGTACTCCTTCTATTGGCTCTGTTCCTCTAGAGAACCCTGCCCAATACAAGTGTTACCTATTCTCGAGGGTTTCTATTCATATTTGCAATGACTGTTTTTTTCAGGATCAAACATAGGACTTCACACGCGCCAGGCAAGTGTTGAGCTGCATCCTTAGCCGTTGGAACTAATCAGTCGGGTGATTGGTTCGTTGGTTGCTGGGATTACAGCAATGTATGCTGCCATGCTGGGCCTGGAACTCTTTTTTTCTTTTTCTTGTTTTAGGTAGGTTTTTGTTCCAGTTAGCTCCAAATTGCTGAGACAAACATCTGGTCAGAAACATGTTCTGGGAGAAAAGTTGTTTATTTTGGCTTCCAAACTCATGGGGAAGTTCTATGGCAACAGGGGAAAACATGGCATGAGCAGAGGCTGGACATCACTTCCTGGTCAACATCAGGTGGACATCAGCAGCAGGACAGTGTGCCAAATGCTAGCTAGCAAGGGGAAGTTGGCTATAACGCCCATAAGCCTGTCCCCAGGAGCATACCTCCAGGAGGCTCCAATTCCCGATATGCTATCCGTTGAGGACCTAGCATTCAGAATACTTAAGTTGATGAGGGACACCTGAATCAAACCACCACTGGTCTCACTCTAGCCCAGGCTGACCTGGAACTCATTCTGTAGTCCCAGGCAGGCCTAGAACTCACAGTAACCCTCCTACCTCTGCCTTCCAGGTGCTAGGATTAAGACATGCATCAGTACGCCCAGCTTTAGTTTTCTTTCTTTTTTTTTTAAGATTTATTTTTATTTATTTATTAGAGACAGAGGGAGGGAGGGAGAGAGAGTGAGAATGGGCACGCAGCTGTGTTCCAGCCACTGTGAACAAACTGCAGACACATGCACCACTATGTACCTCTGGCTTATGTGGGACCTGGAGAATCGAACCTGGGTTTCCTTAGGCTAAGCCATCTCTCCAGCCCTCATTGTTTTGTTTTTAATCTATGGATCTGCGACCCTTTATATTCGTCTTCCGGTCTGTACTTCCTCTCCGGAATGGGCTCTGACTGATCCTGTGTAGGTAATTTGACTATCTCTGGTCCATCATTGTATCCAGGGCATGGGATACAATGACTGGGCAGAACTGGATCACATGCCTACGCCTGTGCTCAGAGGGGCTGATGTTAGGATTGGCAGCCCGTCAGAATCACAAGGAGGAGTTCTCCAAAGAAAACAGGGTGTGAAACACACAAAGGGCAACTGACGTTTTCTCTCCCGGTGGGAAGGTGTCTGCAGTCACGTTGTGTCTGTGAAACTGCACAGGTGAGGGGTCGTTACAGCTGCTCTTAGTAATGCTGTGTTCACTTATTTAATAGTTCCCTCCGCCTGCATAAATACCTGCTGAAGCGCTTCACGAGGCTTTGGGCTGTGTTCATGAAAGATGGGAGACAAGTCATGAACGAGATGGGATCCTCTCCATCAAAGGGCTGGAAGTTCAGTGAAGATGCATTAATCAGCTTTTGCCACGTTACGCTGTGATGACAAACGTGCCCAAACAAAGGTTTGTCTCTTGCTCAGCAGCTTTCTGTTAGCTCTAGCTAGCTCTCTCTGAGCGTCTCCTTGGTTCTAACACATGCCATCCTCCTAGCACAGGGCTGAGTGGATAATGTGATGGCTCCTACAGCTTCTGTTCCATCACTTCCCTCTTCGTTTGACTGACTAAAGTAGGTCACATGACTAAGCTGATGCCAACAGGTGGTGAAGGATCTTCCACAGGGAGTTATTGAAAGTCGCATGACAATATGTTTCAAACAATAATAATCTTATAGGGAGAAGTGAATAATTGCGAAAAAAAATCATTACAAAGTACATGAGTGTCCCTAATGTTATCATAGAAAGTGCTCAGAGTCACATGATCCAGATGTCGAAGAGTAGGGGTATCTGTGCTTTTCAGTTGGGGGAGACTAGTGAAGGGCTCTTGGAGGAGGTGAGTTTGGGGCTGAATTTTATTTTATCCTTTTTTAAAAAAAATATTGTGTTTGCTTATTTTATTTTATTTTTTCGAGGTAAGATCTCATTCTAGCTCAGGCTGACCTGGAATTCACTATGTAGTCTCAGGGTGACCTCAAATTCACGGTGATCCTCCTACCTCTGCCTCCTGAGTGCTGGGATTAAAGGCATATGCCACCATGCTCGGCTCTATTTTTGATTTTTGTTTGAAGCAGATTCTCCCTCTAGCCCAGACTGGTGTGGAATTTATTCTGTAGCCAGACTGGCCTCAAATTTACAGTCATTGTCCTGCATTAGCGTTCCGAGGACTGGGGTTAAAGGCAGGTATCACCACACCCAGCAAAAATATTTTTATTAAACTGGGCATGGTGGTGTATGCCTTTAATCCCAGCACTCGGTAGGCAAAGGAAGGAGGATCACCATGAGCTTGAGGCCACCCTGAGACTACATAGTGAATTCCAGGTCAGCCTGCGCTACAGTGAGACCCTACCTCAAAAAAAAAAAAAAAAAAAAATAGCCGGGCGTGGTGGCACATGCCTTTAATCCTAGCACTCGGGAGGCAGAGGTAGGAGGATCGCCATGAGTTCGAGGCCACCCTGAGACTCCATAGTCAATTCCAGGTCAGCCTGGGCTAGAGTGAGACCCTACCTCGAAAAAAAAAAAAAATTATGCGCAAGAGAGAGACAGAAAGTATGGGCATACCAGAGCCTCTTGATGCTACAAATGAACTCTAGATGCATGCACTGCTTTGTGCTTCTGGTTTTATATAGGCACAGGGAATTGAATCCCAGGCTATCAGGCTTTACTTTGACTACTAAGTCATTTTCCCTGTGCTGAGTTTTAAACAGTATTGTCTTTTTCTTTCCTTTCCCTCCCCCCCTCCTGCCTTTCTTCCCTTTCTCTCTCTCTCTCTCTCTCTCTCTCTCCCTCCCTCTCTCTCCCTTCCTTCACTTTCTTTCTCCCTTGACAGTACCTCATGTAGCCTCCAACTTGCTAGGTAGCTGAGAATGACCTTGAACTCCTGATCCTCCTGACTTCACCTCCAGAATGCTGGGATTAGAGGCCTGTACCGTCAGGTCCAGTTTAAACAGTATTAGAGGATCAGGCTGGGTATAGAAAAAGCAAGGCATTTAGAAGGAATAGCATAGGAAAAAAGTCAAATATTTACGGCAGGAATGGCGGGAGCCTGGTTCAGTTAGCCTAAAATAGAGGCGCTAGGCAGGAGTAATAGAAGCATGAGACTCCAGAGAGGAGATAGAGACTCCCCCCAACCCCCCAGGCCACTCTTTCAGGGCCTTCTGCTGCGGGGCAAGTGCTCCATACTTGTGAGAGGCTAAGGGTATTGCTCAGTGGTGCACAATTCCCTCAGCCCTACACAAAGATTTCTAAGGTTTTCTATTTCCTCGGCCTGCTTTGGCCAGCATGCTTTCCAGAGGACACTCCCAAAGTAGGAGATTGTATAATCCTGAACGAGGTCTTCCCAAAGGCAGGCAGACAGACAGATGACCTGGCATGATACACATCCTTGCAATGGAAGCCCTGCTTTCTTCTCTGTTTTGCATCAATAAAATGAAGTTTTGCTTCTGTTTGGCTTTGTTTAAAATGAAGTCCTATCATTTATTTTGCTCATAATGTCATGAAAGAAAAATATAATGGCTCTTTACAGTTGTATACATTACAGCATACGTTTTGACACCTTTTTGGAAGGCAGCTATGCTCGCCACTGTGCCAGCAACGTTCCTTTTGATGCCTTTTTGGATTAAGTTTATTGTTATATCAGTGATTTGGGTTCAGCATTTATGTAACAGGAATTTTCTGTGTCTTACGTGATAAGAATGTGACATCAGTAAAATTAATTTTATAACCATCTTGCCCATTTTCCAGCATCCAGATAAGAAATCAAAAGGCTTTATGGAAGTGAGTCCTAGCTTGTTGGAATTAATAAGCTGCCCACATGGTGGGCATGTAGCCTAATTGATACTGGCCCTGGACAGGTTTGCACTTTTAATCATTAATGCCCTGCGGCCTGCTGGAAGCATGGAAGAAACAGGCTGACTAGCAAGTTCCAGGAGACAGGGCAAGAGCCATAGGGAGACCACGCACTACCCAGGAGGGGCCTGTCTGAAGACACAAACGAAGCTCAGGACCCTACTGTTGGACTCAAACACTGGTGGGCCTGCCTTAGGGAAGGTAGCCTCCAATAGCAAACATTTAGGAGGTACTGGGCCCATCTAGGACAAAGGAGGGGCTCCTTATCATTCCAGCATTGATTCACTCAAAACTAATGACTCGAGCACCAGCTCTGCACTGGGTACTGGATACAGTAATAAGAAAATAGACAAGTTTCCTACTCTTTCAGAGTTTCATTGTAGTCTGAGAAGGAGACAATAAATGAGGAGTAAGCCCACGTGAAGAGGATAGTAATAAGCACTGTGAGGACAATAAAATAAGGGGACAGGAGAATCTTGGTGTAGAGAGGCTCGAGCTGGAGATGTGGTAAGGGAACCCTTCTCTGCAAAGCTGGCATGCGTGCTGAGACCTGAGACATCGAAGGAATCTGCTGTGCAATGTGCCGGAGGAAAGCTCTGTAAGTGTGGAGACCAGGTACAGACCCTCAAAGCAGAGAAAGGCTACAGTCATGTGAGGGAAAGAAAGCAGATGAGTGGCCGGGCATGGTGATGCATGCCTCTCATCCCAGCATTAGGTAGGCAGAGGTAGGAGAATCACTGTGAGTTCAAGGCCAACTTGAGACTACATAGTGAATTCAGGTCAGCCTGTCAGCCTGTCAGCCTGGACTAGAGCAAGACTCTACCTCGACAAGCAAAAAAAATAAAAAGAGAGAGAGAGAGAGAGAGAGGGAGAAAGAAGACAAGTGTGGCTGGATAGAGTAAGAGGAAGGATGCTTCAAAGATGGAAGTTGGAGGGCTGGAGAGATGGCTTAGCGATTAAGGCGCTTGCCTGCAAAGCCAAAGGACCTCAGTTCAATTCCCCAGGACCCACGTAAGCCAGTTGCACAAGGTGGCGCATGTGTCTGGAGTTCGTTTGCAGTGGCTGGAGGCCCTGGCATGCCCATTTTCTTTCTATCTCTCTAATAAAATAAATAAATAAAGCTCTAATGTGAGCCCTGATGGCACAGGCCTGAAATTCCAGCTACTCAGGAAGCTGAAGCAAGATGATCAAAAGTTTAAGATCTGCCTTATCTGCCAGGTATGGTGATACACGCCCAGCTTCTAGGAGATAGCAGGTGGATTAGCAATTTAAGGTCATCCTTGCCTAGAGTTTGAGACCAGTCTGTTAAAAAAAAATAATAATAATAAGCAACAACAGAAAACATATAGAGTGAGTCCAAGTTTAGCCTGGACAACTTAGTGAGACTCTGTCTCAAAATAAAAAGCTAAAAACAATAGGGCTGAAGAGATGGCTTAGCGATTAAGGCGTTTGCTTGCAAAGCCAAAGGACCTGGATTTGATACCCCAGGACCCACATAAGCCAGATGCACAAGGTAGCACATGTGTCTGGAGTTTGTTTTCAGTGGCTGAAGGCCCTGTCACCCATTCTCTCTCTCTCCCTTTTTCTCTGTATCTCTGAAATAAAATAACTTCAAAAAAGAAGAAAAATTGGGCTGAGAGATGGCTTGATGGTTAAGGCATTTGTTTGAGAAGCCTAAGGACCCAGGTTTGATTCTCCAGGTCCCACATAAGCCAGATGCACAAGGTGGTGCATGCATCTGGAGTTCATTTGCAGTGGCTAGAGCCCCTGGTGCACCCACTATCACTCTCTCTTTCTCTCTGTCTCCCTTTCTCTTTCTCTAATAAATAAAAATAGGGCTAGGTATATAGGTAAGTACATCATTCTTGTATAGCAAACATACACCCCAGGTTCAATCCTCAGTTAAAAAAATAAATAATATGGGCTGGAGAGATGGCTTAGTGGTTAAGGCACTTGTCTACAAAGCCAAGGGACCCAGGTCAATTCCCCAGGACTCATGTAAGCCAGATGCACAAGTTAGCACATGCATCTGGAGTTTGTTTGCAGTGGCTGAAGGCCCTAGGGTGCCCATTCTCTCTCTCTCTCTCTCTCATTCTACCTCTTTCTCTCTCAAATTAATAAATAAAAATAAGAATAAATAAAATACATTAAAAAATAAGTAGGCTGGAGGGATGGCTTAGTTAGTGGTTAAGGCATTTGCCTGCAAAGCCAAAGGACCCAGGTTCGATTCCCCAGGACCCACGTTAGCCAGATGCACAAGAGCGCACACATGTCTGGAGTTTGTTTGCAGTGGCTGGAGGCTCTGGTGTGCCCATCCTCTCTTTCTCTCTCTCTCTCTTTCTCTGTCAAATAAAGAAATAAAAATAAAATATTTTTAAAAATAAGTAATGTGACCATTGCTAGAGATACCATCAAAATGCAAGATATAAAGTGGCTTTTCCTTTGTCTAGCCAGTGGTTCCAACTGGCCTGCAGACCCTCAAGGCTCAGGGGGAGTAGAAGGACAAGTGGAGGTGGACAAGGTAGCACACAGGTAAGGAGAGATGTCATTCTGGAGGCTCCCCTGCGCACCCAGAATCTGATCCGTGGAACGTACTGCTAGCACATTCCAGCCATCTCACACCACATCTGTAAAGCGTTCCTGGCACTTTTTTTTTTTTGATGAGGACTTAGTAGTAGAACTTGTGCTCAGTATGTGTGAGGCCCTAAGTTCAGAACCACCAAAAATTAATTCATTAAAATAATTTGAGGATTCAACCTGTCTTATTTCCACAGTGTTTGGTGCCTCAGTTGATCAGATTAGGAGGATGAGAAATATCAGAAGAACAGCTGAGGGCTGAATCACTGACGGCCTAGTCATTTATATGTCTGGTGCCTGGGTGGGGCTGACTGGAAGATTAGGACTGCAGACCAGACTGCAGACACGCAGCCTCCCTCCTGGGTTTAGCTTCCTGATAACATGGCAGCCGCAGGGTAGTGAAACTCTTGGTGGCAACTCAGAGTTTTTCAGCTACACACCTGGAAGCTGCCATTGCCTTCTATGACCAAGCTTGAGAAGCTTCTGAGAATAACTTGTTACAATCTGAATCACAAGTCCATCAGATTCAAGGAGAGAGGATCCCAGCCCATCTTTTGATGGCAATGGACAAAGTTCTAGAAGAGCATGTGGGATGGGAGATGTTATTGTGACCATCTTTGAAAAATGTAATCTAGGGCTGGACAGATGGCTTAGCGGTTAAGGCGTTTGCCTGCACAGCCAAAGGATCCCGGTTTGATTCCCCAGGACCCACGTAAGCCAGATACACAAGGGAGCGCATGCATCTGGAGTTCGTTTGCAATGGCTGGAGGCCCTGCCATACCCATTCTCTCTCTCTCTCTCTCTCTCTCTTTCTGTCTCTCAAATAAATAAATAAATAAAATATTTTAAAAACAAAAAGAAAAATGTAATCTCCCACAGGCTTCCTCCCCCAGAAGGCTCTCTGTGCCCTACCTTAACCTAGAGGAAATGTTCTCAAGACCCAGAGATAAGTCCTCAGAGAGTCCCTAGTGAACAATGAGTTATACAAATCACATTAGAAGGCAAGAGAGCTGGAAACTGCTAGTGGAGTCCTGTCACATACAATGCACGATGATGATGAGATTATTGAGTGCCTATTTGGTATCAGGCACTTAATTTTTCCTTTTCATTTAAGGCTCTAAAAGGAAATATATGGCCTTAAATGCTCATTTTAGAAAAGAAAACAGATTGAAAATTAATGCGCTAAGAATCCATCTTAATAAATTTGAAATTTAAAAAAGCCTACAGCAAGATAAATGAGAAAATAACAAAGTAAAGAATAGAAATTGAACAAATAAACTGGGTATGGTAGCTCACATCTATAATCCCATCATATGGGAGGCTGAGCAAGAGGATTATAGCAAGCTCAAGGCTAGCTTGGGCTTCATAGTGAGTTTCAGGCCAGACTGGGCTACAGAGCAAGGCCTGTATAGAGACAGTGAGAGAGAGAGAGAGAGAGAGAGACTGAGAATAATTCAATGTCAGAGGTGAAAAGAAAGATATCACCATGGCTGGGTGTGGTGGCACACACCTTTAATCACAGCACTTGGGAGGCAGAGGTCAGAGGATTGCTGTGAGTTCCAGGCCACCCTGAGACAAAGTGCTAGGTCAGCCTGGGCTTGAAAATAAAAGAGAGAGAAGGAAAGAAAGAAAGAAAGAAAGAAAGAAAGAAAGAAAGAAAGAAAGAAAGAAAGAAAGAAAGAAAGACATCACCATGGATGCTTCAGGCATCAGAAATAAAAAGATATTTTAAAAAGAGCCAGATTTCTGAGTGGATTTGGATCTCTAATTTTGAATAAAATCTTTGGTTTCATTAAAGTTGGATATTACAGAGATTTGAATAAAAGGCAACTGAGAGTTAAGCTTTGGGCAAATGATAACCTTGAAAGAAATCAAACTTTAAGCCGGGTGTGGTGGCACACGCACGCCTTTGAGGAGGGTCACTGTGAGTTCGAGGCCACTCGGAGACTACATAGTGAATTCCAGGTCAGCCTGGGCTAGGGCAAGACATTACCTCAAAAAAATAAAATAGGGGTTGGAAGGGTGGCTTAGCGGTTAAGGCGTTTGCCTGCAAAGCCAAAGGATCCCACTTCGACTCTCCAGGACCCATGTAAGCCAGATGCACAAGAGGGCGCATGCATCTGGAGTTCATTTGCAGTGGCTGGAGGCCCTAGTGTGCCCATTCTCTCTCTTTCTCTCTCTTTGTCCCTGCCTCTTTCTCTCTCTCGAATAATTAAATATATTTTTAAATTTTAAATAAAATTATATTATATTTTTTTTAAAAAGGAAAGCTGGGTGTGGTGGCACATGCCTTTAATCCTAGCACCTGGGAGGCAGAGGTAGGAGGATCGCCATGAGTTTGAGGCCACCCTGAGACACAGTGAATTCTAGGCCAGCCTGAACTAGAGTGAGACCCTACTTCGAAAAAACAAAAACAAAACAACAACAACAAAAAGAAACAGGCCAGGTGTGGTAGCGCATGCTTTTAATCCCAGAATTCAGGAGGCAGAAGTAGGAGGATCACAATGAGTTCAAGGCTACCCTGAGACTACATAATGAATTCCATGTCAGCCTGAGAGCTAGAGTGAGACCCTACCTTGGGAAACCAAAAGAAAAGAAAAAGAAACAGGCCTTGGGTCAGCAGCCCTAGAAAAAAGGTATCTGATTGCATCTCCTCTGAGGAAGTTACGGATAATAGCCAGGACTCTGTTCCACCATCCCATGAGACCTATTCAAGTGCCATCACTGTTCTTCTGAATCTCCGCACCTGCCTAAGCCTTCTTCACTGTCTTTGGGCATCTTCTGTATCTTGTCTGCTATGGGTCATTCACAGCAATTTTGTCAATGCATGACTGCTTGAGAATATAGACCCCAGTTTGAAAAAACTGTATCAAAAAAGTAAATGTGAGGGCTGGAGAGATGGCTTAGCGGTTAAGCACTTGCCTGTGAAGCCTAAGGACCCCGGTTCAAGGCTCAATTCCCCAGGACCCACGTTAGCCAGATGCACAAGGGGGCGCACGCGTCTGGAGTTCGTTTGCAGAGGCTGGAAGCTCTGGCGCGCCCATTCTCTCTCTCTCTCTCTCTCTCTCTGCCTCCTTCTCTCTGTTGCTCTCAACTAAATAAATAAACAAAAAAATTAAAAAAAATATTTTAAAAAAAAAGTAAATGTGAGACCTTTAGCTAACCACTGGGGCTCTGAAAGCTGTAAGGTGGCTGTCAGTTTTCCAGACCTTCCAAAGTATGTTCTGGTTAAAAGGCATTTTTAAGCCAGGCAGGTGGTGCACGCCTTTAATCCCAACACTTGGGAGGCAGAGGTAGGAGGATCACTGAGTTCAAAGCCAGCCTGAGACTACATAGTGAATTCCAGGTCAGCCTGGGCTACTGCGAGACCCTACCTTGAAAAACCAAAATAATAAATGATAACTAAAAATATAAATATTTTCATAGCAAACTTTGTGTTTCCCGAAGATAGATTCTGTCTTTATAACAGGTATAAGCAGATCCATGACAAAATGTGGCATTTTTTGTCTCTTTAAATCAAAACTAAATGCAATCTAAGTTCTCTTCACCCCCTACTGGGCTATAGAACTATATATCCACAATCTTTCCCCAGTACCTTTGCAGTTCCTTTGCAATGTGGGGAAAGGGACTATTTCTCTACACCTTGACTCTGGATTCAGTCATATGATTTTGTTGCTGTTGGTGTTGTTGGGTTTTGTTTTGAGACCGGGTCCCACTATGTAGCTCAGGCTGCCCTCAAACTTGTGGCCTCCTGCCTCAGCTTCCTGAGTACCCACATAAAGCCAGATGTACAATGTAGTGAGTGTGTCTGGAGTTCATTTGCAGTGGCAAGAGGCCCTGGTGTGCCTACACTCCTCTCCTCTTTCTTTTTTCTCTGTCTCTTCCTCCCTCTCTTTCTCTCAAAAAATAAAAAGGGCCCGAGAGATGGCTAAGTGGTTAAGGCACTTGTCTGCAAAGTCTAAAGACCCAGGTTCGATTCCCCAGGACCCACACAAGCCAGATGCACATGGTGGTACATGCTTCTGGAGTTCATTTGCAGCAGCTGGAGGCCCTGGCATGCCCATTCTTTCTCTCTCTCTAATAAATAATTTTTTTCTTAATTTTTCTTAATATTTTCCATGATTATAAAAAATATCCCATGGTACTACCCTCCCTCCCCCACTTTCCCCTTTGAAATTCCATTCTCCATCATATCCCCTCCCCATCTCAAACAGTCTCTCTTTCATTTTGATGTCATGATCTTTTCTTCCTCTTATGATGGTCTTGTGTAGGTAGTGTCAGGCACTATGACGTCATGGATATCCAGGCTATTTTATGTCTGGAGGGAGGACGTTGTAAGGAGTCCTACCATTCCTTTGGCTCTTACATTCTTTCCGCCACCTCTTCCACATTAGACCCTGAGCCTTGGAAGGTGTGATCGAGATGTTACTCAGTACTTCAGTCACTTCTTTCCAGCACTATGATACCTTCTGACTCATCCCAAGGTCACTGCCAGCTGAAAAGAGAAGGTTCTCTACCCAAAGTAAGAGTAGCGTTAATATAAGAGTATAAATATTAAGAGATTACTGGGCAGTTTGATAAGCATAGTATATACATTTTTCCAGTCATCAGCAGATGTTACACCCCTAGGGCTCATGACTACCCCTGTTTTAAGTTTTCAGTATCAGGGATGTATTCCCCCTCATGGAGCGGGCCTCCAGTCCAATTGGAGGGCAGTTGGTTTCCACCATGACAGACGTGCCACTATTGCACCCGTCGGCTCATTTGGCCTGGCTGGCCAATTATAAGGCTTGCAGTGTCCACTGTTGAGTATCTTCACTGGTGGTATCTCTTTCTCCCATTGAACTAGATATAGAATGGCTTCTTCCAGCTTTCTCTCAGCTGGTCTACATGGAAGAGGTTATCAGCTCAGTTCCAGCAGAATTTCTCAGTGGCCTTGCAGCCCACGTATGTGGAGTCTTCAGCAATAGGGTCTTACCATCTACTCCTGGTGGGAAACCAAGGGCCTTGGCAATGGCCTATAATGTTTTGGGGGCATCAGGGACCTCCCTGGCCAACAACTCACTGGAGGTATACCATCCCTGGCGCTGAAAATTTTCTAACAACGATCTATGGCTCCTGAGTGTTCCATTGTCCAAAACCAGAGGATTCCATATGATTCTAATAAATAATTTTTTAAATTTAAAAAGGTACTTGCTTGATCCTTAGATCCATAATCCTTGGGCAAGTCAGATAATCTTTCCTCACCTATGAGATGGAAACACTAGCTACTACAGAGAGTTCTTGTGAGAAATAAGTGAAAACATACAAAATGCTTAGCATGGAGCCGATGCATAAATGTCCAATAAATGCTGCTTGTTTATTGATCACTCACTTTTTCACTCCCTTGTTCTTTCTTCGAGGTCCCCCCATCTCAGAGTACCTGCATTCACATGAACCCAGATACGTGCTGCTGATGGGATGTACACCTGGTTTCCCTGTCTGGTCTGGAGAGTTCTAACTCTACCTTCATTGAGTTGGAATCGTCCTTCAATGTAGGAAGCATTTGGACTCCAATCCTAGTTAAGAGCCTGAATGGAAGCTGTCTTCCAGGCAGCCTGCTGTTTCCATTTTCTCCTTTCTACCCTGAAGCACACTGATCCTCCTCAGGGTCAAGAAAGTCCAGGCTTCAAGGACACAAAGTTTAGCTCTCCCCTGGGAGGGATGGAATGCCTTTCATTCTTCTGAGGCGAGCCTGCAGCTCTGAAAAGCTGGCTATCGCTGTTTCTCAATAGGTCATTCTGCTACATTTAATTCTCAATAAATCTTCACTACTAGACTGTGAATTAATTTCCTGGCTGTTTATTTTATGTGAAGCTCAGAGCTTAGGGTATAACCAATGCTTAGTGCGTATTCAATAAGCGATGGGTTTATGCATGAAGAGTATAAGCCAAGAATAATTCCCACACTAAGGGGGAAGAAATGAACACGAACACCCACTGTGGACCTAGCTTCTTATTCTCACTGAGGTCCATATACGGAAAGGACAAAGGACCTTTGAGTATATAGTAAGTCTCCAAAGAGGTGAATCTACGAAAACAGTGCCAACTACATAATCACTTGTTCAGAGAAATGCTTGGCTTGCAGGCAGCTGTGGGCTCGATGGGGCACGAGAGGCCCTGTGGAAAGAAGAGGAGGAGGTGACCTGAGGTCTACAGGTCTGAAAGGACTCAGAAAGTTGGGTGAGGGGTGAGCACTGGCTTATCAGGTGTCTGAGAACATCGTGAGCAAAGACAGAGCACAGGAATGAGCTTGCTATTTGTGGAAAATAACCAGAAGACCCGCCTGACCCGCTGGAGGACTCATGATAGGGAGTCGTGGTAAAATGGTCAAGTAAGCTTGACTATTTTAGGCTGTGGTACAAGTAGAGAAGCCTGAATGTGCAATAAAGACAGCGCTCCTGAGGGGCCGTGTGACATGCACCCACCAGCAACAGGGGCCCTCTGTGTTCTCGTTCCAGGACCAGAGAAGGGACTGTTCATTTGTGATGCTAGGGATCAAACCCAGGGCTTCGTGTAGGCTGGGCAAATGCTCTGCCACTGAGCTATACTCCTAGCCCACCACATAAGATTTGAATCTAAGGGTTAGAGAGATGCACTTGCCTGCAAAGCCTAAGAACACAGTCTCCAGGTCCCACATAAGCCAGATGCACAGTGACGCAAGCGTGCAATGTTGCACATGCACACAAGGGGCCGTACACGTCTGAAGTTCGTCTTCAGTGGCTGAAGGCCCTGGCACACCCATTCTCTCTCTGTGTCTCTCTCAAATAAATAAAATAAAAGATTTGAATCTAAGCCAGAGGCTCCAGATATGAGCACCCTGAGCCTCTGAGCCTCTGGGAAATTTGTATTGGTGAAGATTTTTTTTTTTGGTTCAATATCACACTAAAAGTTTTTTTGAGGTACGGTTTCACACTAGCCCAGGCTGACCTGAAATTCACTATGTAGTCTCAGGATGGCCTAGAACTCACGGCAAGCCTCCTACCTCTGCCTCCTGAGTGCTGGGATTAAAGATGTGAGCCACCACAGCCTGCTTGTTTTGTTTTTTTTTTTGGAGGTAGGGTCTTGCTCTAGCCCAGGCTGACATGGAATTCACTACATAGTCTCAGGCTGGCCTCAAACTCATGGGGATCCTCCTACCTCTGCCTACAGAGTGCTGAGATTAAAGGCATGTGCCACCACACCCGGCTAAAAGCCATTATTGTGTACAAATATTATGTGCTCATTTTAAAAAGGGACAAAAGATTTTTGGCTGCAACCAACAGAAAAATTTTAGTTAACAAGCAAAAAAAAAAAAGGTGGCTGGGCGTGGTGGCACACACCTTTAATCCCAGCACTCGGGAGGCAGAGGTAGGAGGATCACCATTATTTCGAAGCCACCCTGAGACTACATAGTGAATTCCAGGTCAGCCTGAGCCAGAGTGAAACCCTACCTCAAAAAACAAAACAAAACAAAAAGTGAGAAAGGCTCTCAAAATTTGTGAACTTCAAAATGCCAGAAAGGCTGTCCTAGGAAGATGAAGGACCAGAACAGTGAAATCAAGGGATCTGGGGGTTGTTGGGGGGGCGGCAGCTAGAGAGTAATCTCCTCATAGTGCTGCCTTGAAGACAAAGGTATTTCACTTTCATGTCATTCCATCTAAGAGTCAAGGAGAAAAGAGCATCTGAATGTCCTAGCTGGGGTCACATGCCAAATATTTGGCAGGGTAATGAAGGAAGCCTTCGTTGACAGGTCACGGAGATTATGACCGTGGGGGCAGGGTTATGCCTCAATGTCAGAGCACATGCTCAGCATTTGAGAGACCAACAGTGTCTCCAAAAGCCAAAGGTTATGCCAGGGGAAATGTATGCTAAACAGATCCAAAGAGCAGTTCTTTTTGTTGTTTTTATTTTTTAAATATTTTATTTATTTGTTTGAGTGAAAGACACAGGGAGAAAGAGAGAGAAGCATGCTCCACCTTGTGCATCTAGCTTTTGTGGGTCCTGGGGAATCGAGCTGAGATCCTTTGGCTTTGCAGGCAAGTGCCCTAACCACTAAGCTATCTCTCCAGCCCCAAAGAGTAGTTCTTTTTTTGGACCTGTTTAGCATTTTCAAGTTGTCTACTACCTGGTGTACGTGTTGGGAAAACCGAGGGCCCAGGTAGTCTTCGAGGCTGCGGAAGAATGAAGCAGTCACCTGAACCAACCAGTGTGCATTTACCACTGCGCTTCTAGGCTTTCGAGCTCGGGCTGTACTTCCTCAGAGAACTGCAGTGTGGCTTGGATAAGAAGAAAGCTGGTGAGGAGGAAGTCACCTTAATAAGGTCCAAGGTGAGAACCCCAGGACAGTGTTTAGAAGTGACTTCATGGAACTCGATAATTTCATAATGCTAAGGAGGGGAAGGGAAGGGCTTGATAGTTCCAGATGTGCCAGGCAGATATTTCCCAGTATCTGAGAGGCTCCCCTAGCTTCTCTGATCCCCTCAGATCAAAATGGAATTTCAGAGGCTAAGGAACAAAGGCCAGTGGCCATGCAAGAGAGAAGTTGGGGGAAACTTTTTGCTTCACTCAGTTGAAAGAGAGTCAAGTCAGGGTACAGGTTTGTTAGGAAAGAATAATGCCAGGACTGCCCATGCCTAAAGCCTGGTGTGAGGAGCCTGGGATGACCTGGGCATCCTAAAACAGAACAACTAGGGTAGGGCAGCTAAAGTCCTCTCCGTGCAGTTAGCGCTTCCCCTGACCTGGCCCAGGCCCCATCCACCGCAGTCTGAAAGCTGCAATGGATTCTGAGTACAGGTAGCACTAGGACTTTTTAAAAATATATTTTTTATTTTGGACTGGAGAGGTGGCTTAGTGGTTAAGGCACTTGCCTGCAAAGCCAAAGAACCCAGGCTCAATTCTCCAGGTCCCACATAAGCCAGATGCACTAGCTGACTCATGCGTTTGGAGTTCATTTGCAGTGGCTGAAGGCCCTAGTGTGCCTATTTTCTCTTTCTCTCTGTATCTGCCTCTCTCTATCAAATAGATAAAAATTTTAAAATCTTTTATTTTATTATTTATTGTGAGAGAGAGAGAGAGAGAGAGAGAGAGAGAATGGGCGCACCTCTAGCCACTGCAAACAACTCCAGATACATGCACCACCTTGTGCATCTGGCTTATGTGAATAATGGGGACTCGAACCTGGATTCTTAGGTTTTGTAGGCAAGCATTTTAGCTGCTAAGCCATCTCTCCAGCCAGACTTGTAAGACTTTTAAGAACTAGGGAGGAGGTATGCTTGTGGGAAGGTGACATTAGGAAAAAGGAAGACATTTCTAGACTCACTGGGCATGGTGGGCCACACCTGCAATCTTAGCACTTGGGAGGTCGAGGCAGGAGGATCAGAAATTCAAAGTCATCCTCAACCATGCATGAAGTTCCAAACCAGCCTGGGCTATGTGAGAGGAGTGTCTCATCCTGGCTTCCTGCTAGGTTTTGCCAATGAGAGGCACTGGCAGAGGACCAGCCAACAGGATGAGAG
This sequence comes from Dipus sagitta, assembly GCA_036346955.1. NCBI lineage: Eukaryota > Metazoa > Chordata > Mammalia > Rodentia > Dipodidae > Dipus > Dipus sagitta. Next base: position 49,994,504 of record CM070782.1, read on the forward strand.
AGAGAGAGGTCAGGGTACTTAGTCTGCATCCATCCCCGGCCCCACTGATGGGCCTCGGGTTGGTAGCAGCTATAGTCCTCTGTGAAGGCCTCACCCCCCCGTGAGACAATGGCTGTCCAGCAACACCAGCCCCTCCTCTTCCTCTTCCTAGTCTTGCACTGGCAAAGGGTTTCTTCCGTGACTGGACCCTGAATGCTTCGCTGTCCTTCCTTATTTCCTATAACCTGCCTATCTACGGTCTATCTATGAATAAATAGTCTTTTCTTTTTAAATTTTAATTAATTAATTAAATTTAAATTTTATTTATTTATTTGAAAGCAGAGAGCGAGAGAGATAGAAGAGAGAATGGGCACGCCAGGGCCTGTAGCCACTGCAAACAGACTCCAGACACACGGGCCTCTTGTGCATCTGGCTTTACGTGGGTCCTGGGGAATCGAACTGGGTCCTTCAGCTTTGCCGGCAAATGCCTTAACCGCTAAGCCATCTCTCCAGCCCCGAATAGTGTTTTCTTAGCCGCTTTAGCCTTCCCTTTAGGTGTGCCCTCTCTCCTCTGTAGGCTCCTGCTGGGTATAGGTACTGTCACGTGACAGCCTAGCAGTCTCCTGTCACTTTGGCCTCTAATCGGATATCCCCGCCCAGGACTGCCTTAGAGCAATCAAAAGCAACCAAGGACTCCCAACCCACTGGTCCCCATGTTCAGCAGGGCCTGCAAGAGGTTATTCTGTCACCTTCCTGCCTCCACACGTGGAGAACAGTGATGGACAGAGACCGGCCCACCCACGAAAGCCTCCAACCTCTGTCCTCAGGATGGACTTTCCCCTTCGTGTTGCCTCCGTTCCTCTGCTGCCACCTCAGCCTGCTCGTTGCACTCAAGGGACAGTCAACTCTGTTCGTAGGCTTTACAACCTACGCCTCAGTTTCAGCTGTCTTCCAGTTCTTCCTCTGCTTAGAAAGAATCCTGTTGTCTGCTGCTCTCCTCCCCTCCTGCTGCCTTCAGAACATAGTGGGGAGCCGGGTACAGTGGCGCGCGTCTTTAATCCCAGCACTCAGGAGGCAGAGGTAGGAGGATCGCTGTGAGTTCGAGGCCACCCTGAGACTACATAGTGAATTTCAGGTCAGCCTGGGCCAGAGTGAGACCCTACCTTGAAAAACAAAAACAAAACAACAGCAACAACAACAAAAACCAAGAACATAGTGGGCTCAGAGAGAAAGACCAGGAATCTTCTCTGAGCCCTGCTCTCCCACCTGACCTTGGTTTCCCTGGGAAGTGGCAAACAGGGCCAGACCTATTCCAGGCTGAAAAAACAGCTGCTCATTAAGGAAACTGAGAGTCAAGGGAAGTGACTTATGGTGTCAGGAGCAGAACCCAGCAGAGCAGGCAAGTGAGCCACCAGATCAGAATCAACCATGGGAGAAAAGACTAGTCAGCAGTCTAGAACCAGCAGAGCTCCAAAGGGTTCTGTTAGTATAAAACCAAATCAGGGCTTGGGAGATGGCTCAGTGGTTAAAGGTGCTTACTTGAGAAGCCTGTAGTCCTCATTTGGTCCCCGTTCAGTTCCCCACTACCCATGCATGCATCTAGAGTTTGTTTGCAGCAGCAGAAGGACCTGGCATACCCATTTTCATTTCTTCTCTCTCTATATATCTCTCTCTCTCTTTCTGTGCCTTTTCCTCTCCATCTTTCTCATTAATAAATGAATAAATAAATAATATATTTAAAAATCAGGGCTGGAGGGATTGCTCAGTGGTTAAAGGCACTTAAAACCTGATGGCCTGGGTTCAACTCCCCAGTACCCATGTAAAGCCCAATGCACACACCAGCACATGCACCTGGAGTTTGTTTGCAGTGGCAGGAGGCCCTGGCATGCCCATACTCTTCCCATCTCTCTCTATCTGTCTCCCTTTTTCTCTCTGAATTTCTCTCTCAAATAAATAAATAAAATATTTTAAAAAGAAGGAGGAATTTGTATCTAATTTCCTTAAAAAAAAAAAGAAAAGAAAAAGGCAGGCATGGTGGTGCATGCCTGTAATCCCTGCACTCGGGAGGCAGAGGTAGGAGGATCTCCATGAGTTGAAGGCCTACCCTGAGACTACAGTAGTGAATTCCAGATCAGCCTGGGCTAGAGTGAGACTCTACCTTCGGAAAAAAAGAAAGAAAGAAAACCTCAGCAGCTGGGCATGGTGGCTCAAACCTATAATCCCAGCACTCCAGGGACTGAGAAAGGTGGGCTGAGAGTTCAAAGACACTCTGGGCTAAATAGCAGGCCCTGTCTCAAAAACAAGAAACAAAACAGAATTGGGCATGGTGGCACACGCCTGTAATTCCCAACACTCTTGAGGCAGAGGTAGGAGGATTGTCACAAGTTTAAGGCCAGCCTGGTCTACATGGTGAATTCCAATCAGCCAGGGATGTATACATAATCCTACTTCCAACAAAACAGACAGAAAGAATATTTCCACCAGACTCATCCTCTTCCTCCAGGGAACTATATCATCTTAGAAAACAGAATTGTTTTGTCATTGTGTGGGGGGCAAGGGTAGTTTGGACATGGATATAGACAAGTATGGTCTTCATTTACTTTACCAACTTCATTTATTGATCTTTACAAACAAGTACCTACTATTCCAGGTGGTCAGCTCAGCAGTGAACAAGAGGAGCACCATTCTCGCCCTCATGAAGCCTGCTCCCTGATGCACGGAGGTGCAGAGTCCCTGTTCTGCACACGGCAGGTGCTAGTGGTGGTGTTTAGCAGAGCTGCCTCCAGAAGCACACAGGGAAGTGTTGGTGGTCCAGTGCTTAGATCCGCCTTCTGAACCACACGTGGCCTGCTCCAGCTACGGGCTGTGCCGCTCTCCTCTCACTTACTGCAGCTACAAAGGCCCTCTTGCTCTATCCTGACTACACCACGTTTATTCCTGATGGGGGTCTCCCACAATGGCAATTCCTCTACCTAGAGCACTCAGGTCTTTTTTAAAATTCTTTAAAAATTTTAAAAAACATATTTTATTTGTTTATTTATTTATTTGAGAGAGAGAATGGGTGCGCCAGGGCCTCTAGCCACTGCAAACGATCTCCAGACGAATGCGCCCCCTTGTGCATCTGGCTTGTGGGTCCTGGGGAATTGAACCGGGATCCTTTGGCTTTGAAAGCAAACACCTTAACTGCTAAACCATCTCTCCAGCCCTATTTTTTTTTTAAGTGAGAGAGAGAAAGAGGCAGAGGGATACAGAGAGAGAGAGAGAGACTTGGTGGGCCAGGGCCTCAGCCACTGTAATTGCGCTCCAGACACTTGCGCCACCTTGTGGGCACGTGTGACCTTACACGTGCCTCACCCTTGTGCGCCTGGCTTATGTGGGATATGGAGAGTGGAACATGGGTCCTTAGGCCTCGCAGGCAAGCACCTTCACCGCTAAGCCATTTCATTCAAGCCTTGGCCAAGGGACTTCCAGAACAGAGTAAAAAGCACTCCAGGCAGTGGGAAGGTCTTTTGCAAAGTCCTGAGATGGGAAATAGTAGAGGAACTGAGAGGAAATCAGTGTGGCTGGGGCAAGAGGGCAAAGGGAAACTGACTTAGCCTGAGCACCCCTGAAAGTTGGGCCTGAGACAAAGGCTGGGATCCAGGGAGCAGGAGTGAAGGACAGAGGGAAAATGCCACAGCTTCGAGCACCCGGAAACATTTGGATAAAGGAAGGCAGTTACCCAGAGACGCCCAGCCCATTGCCAAGAGTTTCTCTTGGGGGATTAATTACCATGCCTTTCCAAGGATGCCCAGACAGGAGAGAGCAAACAAGGCACGTAAATGTCTCCAAATCGGTGGGACAGGGACTCGTAGTCTGAGGCCTGGGAGAGAGCGTCGTATTTGTGGGGTGATCACTGTCTTCTCCTTCCTGTCCCAAGAAGTCCATTTATCACTGTTTCTTTTATATTTTTATTTATTTATTTGAGAGAGAGAGAATGGGCATGCCAGGGCATCCAGCCACTGCAAACGAATTCCAGATGCATGCACCACCTTGTGCGTCTAGCTTATGTGGGACCTGGGGAATTGAACCTGGTTCCTTTGGCCTTGCAGGCAAGTGTCTTAACTGCTAAGTCATCTCTCCAGCTCCCCATTTATCACTTTTGAGGGCATTTACCAAATACCCCATAGCATCTTTCATGGAAGAAGAAGGGAAACGTTGGTTTTCAAAGTATCTGTGTGTGATCTGTGTTGGACAAAAGGTCCCGGAGGATTCTCAGTGTTTTTACTGGGGGACTCTGGCCAGGTACCAAGTGTGTACATCCACTCAGTAATCAGTAGTTATTTCCTGAGTATCTACTGGGTGCCAGACACTATTCCAGGCCATAGCAGGAAAGCGCAAAACAATGGCTCTCCTCCCCAAGCTCATATCCCAGTGAATAGTGGGCAGACTTGGTACATACACCACTGTCTTTCAATATGGAGAACTACCGTGCCTGTGTTACCTTGTGGGGTCCTGTGAGGCTATCTTTCATCCCGTGTGATCTCTCTGTTTCCACCTGCACACCCTGCTCTTTCCCCCAGCCCCATGCTGAAGTTCCCAGGCGGCTGAGTGATCCCAACCCCCTTGAGCTAAGGGCCAGCTCATTCTGATTTCTCACGAAGTTTAATTTTGCCAACAGCCAGAGGCAATGACAGCAGCTCTGAAAATCTGGCTGCCTGTACTCCGCGCACGAGGACAGGCAGCCCAGAAATAATTGCCTCTTTGAGTGCTTTATTGGAATGTGCACGTGCTTCCTGCTTCTGTGGGGGCTGTTCCCTCCCAGGGCCAGCTTCTTCATGTGGGGAACAAATCAGGCCTGCGAGGCTGTGGGGGTTGCTTCAAGGAGCCGGTGGAGGCTGGGCCTCAGGTACCTGCCCATCATTCCCTTTCCTCCAAAATCACGTTCCTCAGGCAGGTGTTTGAAGAGTACCTGCAATTTGTCTGTCACACGCACCAAAGCTTTCTCCACCTTGTGATCATAAAGTTTTCCCCAAAGCCTCCTCAAACCGTGAACTCTGTTGGCAGTACTTCACTGCACTGGCTGAGAGAGGTGCCCCCCCCCCCAAAGGCTGCTCTGCTTCAGGAATCTCCCCCTTGCTTGCTGGTCTTAATGCAGGATGCCGGAGAAACAGAATGCTTATGATGGTAAGCCCAGACTTTGGTTGTGGAACCAGTCAGATGGATCCTAATGCCACACCCCGGCTCTGTCCATCAGACCTGTGACTGCGCTAAAATGGCCGCCTCTTGCGTGGCTGTTAGAAGGAGAAAGAATGGAAGGGAAGTGACTAAGCCTAATGGAGAGGTTTCATTTCATTCATTCACTCATTCATTCACGTATTTTTGCACGTGTGTGCGTGCGTATGGATGTGGGCGCATGTGTGTATAGGCCAGAGGTCAAAGTTGAATGTCTCCTTCTGTCATTCTTCATTGTGTTTTCTGAGGCAGGGTCTCTCACTGATGCCACTGCTCTAGCTGGCCAGCTTGCTACAAGGATCCACCAGTCTCTACCTGCCGAGCATACACCAGCTGGCATTTATGCGGGTGCTGGGCACCCAAACTGAGGTCCTCACGCTTGTGCAGCAAGAGCTTTACCAGTGGAAGCATCTTGCCAGCCTAAGAGGTTTCATTTCATTTCTTTTCTTTCTTTCTTTTTTTTTTTTTTTTTTTTTTTTTTTGGTTTTTCGAGGTAGGGTCTCACTCTAGCTCAGCCTGACCTGGAATTCACTATGTAGTCTCAGGGTGGCCTCGAACTCACAGCGATCCTCCTACCTCTGCCTCCTGAGTGCTGGGATTAAAGGGGTGCGCCACACCCGGCTTTCATTTCTTCTTCTTTTTAAATATTTATTTATTTAACAGAGAAGAGAGGGTGCACCAGGGCCTCTAGCCACTGCAAATGAACCAGATGCATGTGTCACTTTGTGCATCTGGCTTTACGTGGGCACGGGGGTGTTGAACCCAGGTCTTTAGGCTATGCAGGCAAGCACCTTAACCACTGAGCCATCTCTCCAGCTCAAGAGGTTTCATTTCTATGTGCCCCAGATCTGGCTGGCTCTTCCTAAGGTTGCTGGGAGTGTTGTTCTGACTCTAGACCAGCCAGGACATCCAGTCTCCCTGGGAAACCCAGCCTACACCCTTGATTTGTTGAATAGCCAACTGTTCCCTTAGGCTAGGACAGTGGCCATGAGAAGGGGAGAACCACCTCCATACAATTATTTCAGCTCCGTGGTGCAGATGAAACCCTCTGGAATTACAGACCTGTTAACTATATTCTCCCTAAAATACTTGTCCTTCATCTAGGTTATGATTTTCTCTTGAAAATAATCACCCTCCATGCAGGTTATGATATAGTGTTGACAGACACTAGGGATTACTTTCAGTGTGTGTGTGTGTGTGTGTGTGTGTGTGCACGTGCATGCACCTGTTCACAGGGAGCCATTGCTGTACTTAAGGACCTCTAGGCCTGGGGAATTCCTGTGTTGTTGCTCATAGCTCTAGGCTTCCGGCAGGCCCGTAGGTGTGCTGAGAGTATTGTTCCTCCAAGAGTGTTGTGTTGGCACCACAGCAACAACGATCTCTTCTCTGAAGCTTTCCGTGGTGCTTTTTCAGGTCTAGGTGAGCACTCTGTTAGTACTGAGTCAATATTTCACTCTGCAAACAGCATGATCTTGAAAGCTACCTGTGACTTTGTGGAACCTCTGTAAAACAAAGGTAATATGTCTCACAGAGGGTGAGTGAGGAGTCAGACCTAGCAGACCTTTAAAACCTCGTGTTCCAGGACCATCATAATAGAAGGAAAAGATGATGACATCAAAATAAAAGAGAGGGGCTGGAGAGATGGCTTAAGGTTAAGGCGCTTGCCTGAAAAGCCTAAGGACCCAGGTTCGATTCCCCAGGATCCACGTAGGCCAGATGCACAAGGTGGCACATGCATCTAGAGTTTTGTTTGCAATGGCTGGAAGCCCTGGCACATCCCCATTCCCTCTCTGTCTCTCTTTAATAAATAAATAGAAATTTAATTTCTTTTTAAAAAAACAAAGAGACTAATTGAGAGGGAAAAGAGGTATGATGGATAGTGGAGTTGCAAAGAGGAGAGTGGGGGAGAGGGAATTACCATGGTTTATTGTTATAATTATGGAAGTTGTTAATAAAAATAAATAAATGAAAATAAAAATTAAAAAAAAATCCTCGTGTTCTATCTAGCACAGGTCAGGGATCAGAAAATAACAGCACTTAGAGTGATGGTGGCAGCGCTCACACAGGTTCAGTGGTCTGCTTACACATCTGTCACCTCTAACAGCTTGTGGACTCTTTAGGACAAGGACCACAGCTGAGTCATTGCTGTATGTTAACACCCCAGTTGGCTCAGAGTGAGTACCCAGCACAGAGTAATAAATGCCAGCATTATCAGTAGGACACTTCAACTAATACTAGCCAGTCTTTAATGACTGCGTACCATATGCCAGGCATGGCAGGAGGCAGTTTACCAAGATGATCTCACTTAATCTTCACACCGATCCTACAAAGCAAGTATTAGCATCCTTGTCTCTCAGATGAGTAAACTGAAGTCTATGCAGGCTAGACAACCTGCCTGTCACAAAATTAACAGGAGGATGGAGTCAGTGTTTCACCCAAACCAACCTGACTCCAGAGCTTTGGGCCACCTGCCATACTTAACTGCCTGGCATGGCCTATGCTGTCTCCTAATCCTCCAACCACCTGTCTTTCTCTTGTCCCTGGCAACAGGAATGGGCCTGGCTTATTTCTGTAAGCCCTAACTGCCACACAGATCCTGGCACACAGTAGGCTCCACCGTCAATGTAGGTAGGCAAGCGAGGAAAGGAGATGATCAGTGGCAGCTCGTTGGGCTTGAGTGGGGCAAGAACTCTCTCGGAGGTCACGAGAGGTTATGCCAGAAGGTGGGCAGGGGAGAGGGCTGTCGCCAGGGTCATCCGGCTCTCAGGTTCTCACACCTTTCTCAAAGCTCCTGGCCATCCCCACGACCCCCAAGGACAAGGGCAATGGAAAGGGGGTTTCCCCTGGGTGTGCTCAAGAGATCAGGCACAATGGCGCAGGGACTACCGTCCTCCCACGACACAATAATTTTGGCCTGACCTCACTTAGACAGGTCATGTCTCGGGGAAGCAGCTCTGGTGCAGGCAACCCTCCCCTTTGAGTGGGTGGATGTGTTTCTGTCTCTGTTTGTTTCTGCTGTCCTGCGAGCATTCAGGGGTGACGGTGGGATCCTGTGAGCCATCTGACCTCAGGCTCTGGCGTGACGGGACCCTTCATCAGCCGCACAGCGCTGCTTCTGCAAGCCTAGTTGGTGCCAGAGAGTGAAAGTTTTAATTTATATTTCTCCCCTCGATTCCGAGTTCTGGCAGCTATTTTGACTGCTTCACTGGAATATTCTTTAATTCTGAGTTTCTTTTTCTCATTATGGCTTGAAAATTAAAATCCCTCTGCCTTGGGCAAGTGAAGGCTGGGTGAAGGACAGCGCCGCTGCCACACGGTTCTTATTCAAGTCAGTCTGGAAACCCTGAGTGCTTTCTCTCAGGGCAGGTGACCGAGAGACGAGGACATGGCGGACGTCGGCGTTCCTCTTTCCCGTGTCGCGAGCATGAATCCTCCCATTATTCCTGCAACCCTCGCTGACCTGGCCTAGTCGCGGGGTTAATAACCCTCTGTGCTTGGAAAGCTCTTCCCCATGCAGCGTTTCCAGCTGGTCCTCACAACTGCTCTGCGCAGTGGCAAAGCAGGTGTTTTACTGAGGGCCCTGCTTGTTTCACAGATGAGAGATGGGGGTCCTTCAGACCCTGGGGAGGGTTAAGCGGTGGGATTTGTCAAAGCTGTGGCCCCTCTCTTATGTCCTCGTGCTTCCATGAAGGTGTGTGGGATAGGACCGTGTCTGGCTGCTCCCAGAACGGTCGGGGTCCACTCAGAGCTGAGTGACCTCAAGCAGCTCTTGTCCACTCTTGGGGCTTCAACGGCCTCATAATTTAAAAGAAGGACTGGGTTAGAGATTCAGTGGTTAAGGTGCTTGCCTGCAAAGCCTAACGACCCAGGTTCAATTCCCCAGTACCCATGTAAAGCCAGATGCAGAAAGTGGCACATGAATCTGGAGTTTGTTTGCAGGTCCAGGAGACCCTGATGTGCCCATTCTCCCTCTCCCTCTCCCTCTCTCTCTCTCTCTGTGTGTGTGTCTGTGCTTGCAAATAAATAAATAAATAAATAAATAAATAAATAAATAAATAAATAAAGCATCACCCAACATTGTGCACATAGACCCCATCATGTGCGCAGACTCTAGTAGAAAAGAGGCCTGTGCTCTCTGTTGCTTGGTCCATCTCCAGGTGTCCAGCCGTTTGTCCTTGGATGGCCACTGCTCATCCCTGTGTGCACACACACAGCTGTCCTGCCTCTGCTTTTCTTTTCTCTATGCACCTCTCTCCTTGACTTCTAAGAGTTCATAGGCTCTTAGAAGAATACGTGGTCCTGGCCGAGTTCCAGAACATGCCTCAGAGGACCCTGAAATAACAGTGTGATGGGAGGCAACTCTTTAGAAGACCTCAAAACCATAGCTGCACACATTTTAGCTGGCTGCTCCCCTCTTCCTTTCCTTTTCTTTTTCTCATCCATTTTCCTTTTGGGTTTTGGTTTGTTTGTCTGCTTGCTTTGTTTTTGTTTTTCAAGGTGGGGTCTCACTCTAGCCCAGGCTGACCTAGAATTCACTATGTAGTCTCAAGGTGGCCTCTGTCAGCGATCCTCCTACCTCTGCCTCCTGAGGGCTGGGATTAAAGGCATGCGCCACCATACCTGGCTTCCCTTTGTTTTTTAATTGAAGTTGAATTTTGTGCTTAATTATAAAAAGAGAGCCTCATGCCTTGGTTTCCTATCAGGAATAGATAGTAAGACCCTTTTGCTAAGACTCCACATACTTGGGCTGCAGTGTCACTGAGAAATCCTGCTGGAGCTGATCTGAAAACCTTCTCCATGAAGACCAGCTGAAGAAAATTGGAAAAAGCTATTCTGCATGCAGTTCAATGGGAGAGAGAGAAATCACCAGTGAAGATACTCAACAGT